>VUQK01008978.1:15735-30849 GCA_015106715.1 Bujurquina vittata | reverse complement strand
GGCTAACACAGAGAGACAGACAACCATTCACACCTATGGGTAATTTAGAATCACCAATTAACCTAACCCCATTAACTGCATGTCTTTGGACTGTGGGAGGAAATCAGAGAAAACCCACACAAACACGGGAAGAACATGCAAACTCCTCACAGAAAGGCATGGGCCAAGGTGGGTTTAGACCCAGACCTGTGAGGCAATAGTGCTACCTGCACTTTTAGAGTAAAACTTGAGGTGATGCTCTGCTTTTAGAAGTTAATGAATCACATTGAAAATGACAGGAAACCTTTAGCGCCATTATTCTTCCACCCTCACCAAATTCATAAATTCAGCAATTCTTACATAATTGTCTGTAGTTTGGAAAGAACAAATGTTCTTATAAACTTTCAACCAGACGATCAGAGTGAATGATCACTTGGTTGAAAGATGAGCTGTTCAATAGTTCATTGGTTAAATGCCATAACTTTTTTTCAAATGTTTCATCAGTACTGGGGCGTTTTCCAGCTTCCATATGAGACCACTGGTGAATGTGCCGAAAGTACAAATAAAACTGCAATATCATCAGCCCACAATCCAAAGTCTGCGAAAGGCCTCTTCTGTATGAAATGCCACTTGAAAGTATCAGCTTTGTTGTTTCTATGTGAGAGTTCAACCGCTAAGATAATAGCTCGCCTCGCCTATTTGCTTTTTTGTCAGATATAGAAATTGCTCCTACCTACTGTTAGATAAGCTGATAAGGCCTTTCAAAATATTGGGAAACAACCACAGGCCTAGTGATAACAGATTAAAGTGGCATGCCATTTAAGCCTTAAGTAATACATAACCGATTGAAAAGGAAATAATCTTTATGCGTGATTTATTTCTGAAAGAAAAATATAAAAATTTGCGCAGACGAGAATATGACAAAAAGAATTATGAAACATAAAATGTCCTATCAAACCTAGTGAAAATTAATTTGAGCAACCATCTTTAGTTCATGCTTGAAATCTCACTGTAAACCCTGTATGATGACAATAAAGGCGTTCTATTCTATTCTATTCTATTCTATTCTATTCTATTCTATTCTATTCCAAAATAAAAAAGACTTCCAAACCATTGAGCAACCAGTTTCTACTATTCCTTTTTCATTCAAACGACAGAGAAAACTGTGGTAAAAACTAAAGCACTACACAATGACGAATATATGAAACTTAAAGAGAGGCAACACGACGGCTTTAGGACCCTGCCGCCACTCTCCTTCAGGAAGAGGGCGTCGGCCGGCGGAGGAGGAGGAAGGTGCTGCGCCTGGCGAGCAGCTCGCGCAGTGACGCGCACAACCGCGAGGTCCAGACATCGGCGCGAGCGATGCGAGTCAAGGGCTGCGAGGGAACAGACTAGACGGAAGCACTTGTGCCGGGTATCGTCTTGTTTCAGCGGTGTGAAGAGAAACACGGTGCAGTGAGCATGTCGGTGCTGGCTCTGCAAGAGTATGAATTCGAGAGACAGTTCAACGAGGACGAGGCTATCCGATGGATGCAGGAGAACTGGTGAGGCTACACTGTAACGTTAGCGCCCTGTTGTTAATCCCATACAGCGGTGAATGGTGTGCCTACAGCACATTCAGCGCCCGTGCTAAATGTGAATATAGCGTGGAGCATGCATCGTTTACCGGGATTAAACCTGACCGTATCCTCTTACATCAGGCTCCGTGTCATCATCCGCAAATTACTGGTGCTACTTGGTAAAATGAACAAATTCACGCAGGCCTTCAGCCGCGTGCGAATACGCTGCTGTGCCACATTTCAATCTGTCTGCTATCTTTGGATACTACCAAGCTGCATCTTTCATGAGCAGGATTTGTCCTTGAATTCCTCTGATTTATTCTCCCGGCATCACTGCCGCGATAGTATTGCTAAGGTCATCCATTCCTCCAGCTGCCATTCCGCTATTCACTCACTGGGCCAATATTTTTTCTTTTTATTCATTGATTGATTTATTTTTTTCCTTTGGCTGGACACCAGTTATAGTTTAGTGTTGTCCTTTTGAAATAAACGGCCGTGTCGTTAGTTCAGTAAAGCAGACCACTGCACATTGTTGTAAGGGTATTTGGTCTGTTTAAAAAAAAAAACAACCTGTATATATGAATTATAAAATCCTGATTAACCAGAAATGTAGCCACTACACAAGATCTAAGACAGGAATTGCTATCCATTGATGGAGAATCACAAAAAGGGACAGTTTGCCTATAAATCAAATGTGTTTTCTTCCTCTGGCTGTTGTCATGCATTTATAAACATGCGTTGGTGCTGTGAAAGGAGATGCACACACTTTTTTTTTAAATGATTTTTTTCACAATATAGTTTATAATTCGATCCCCTACAGATATTTTACTTTCCAAGCACCTTATGAGGAGAAAAAAAAGAGAACAATGTAATCAGCTGCTCTCTAGTGAGTCTCTCATCCTCCAACATGAACTTTAGTTCCTTTTGGACAGCCCTTGCTCTGATTTGTGAGTTTGTCTTTGCAGCACAGGCCACAGTTCCCCACTTGTTGCAGCTTCTGTTTAGAGTGACCCTCCAGCTTGCAGCTGACCTACAGAGCAGAATGACTGTTGTAGCCAACAGCAGGACGAGATCCTCTCTGGGGAAGCAGCTGAATACGTTTTGAAGGTTGCTACATCAGCAGCCTCACCACTAAAGCTAGAGGATAGGGAAAACATGAGGCAGGAACCAGTGACTGAATTTTCAATTTTCAGAGATAGGAGGCTTGTCCTTAAACTACCCTGTACTGGTAGAGGATGCTGCAAATTATGGCTGCATAACTTGAAATCACCCTCTGGCATTGTTGGACATCGGTAAGAAGCGTCAATATTTAAAATGTGTCATGGTTTACCCAGGGTGATTTCAGCCAGGCTTTGCACAAACTGCAACATTATTCTAGACTGAAATTTCTCTGTTGCTGCTAATGGATGAGTAAATATTGCTTTGTGGTTGCGTGCACTCATGTATTTCATTTGTAGGCCATGTGCAGGTCCACCCACCCATCTTTTGCATGAGTTCATTGAGGGTCATTATTGTCCAGGACCACGCCAGGTTGAGCAAGAAATGGTTCCAAGCAAAACAAAATGACTCATGCGTAAAGTTACTATGAGCTTGATTCAGTGGCACTGGGTTTTTAGAAAGCAGCACACAGAGAGCAAGAGGCATTTATCTAGCTTCCATCTGTTTGAACTGCCTGTAGAAAGGCCACATTTAGCAAATTACTTTTCAAGCAGGTTTTCCCCGAGTTGCTGGAATGAGTCTTAGAACAGTTTCATTCTTATTCAGTGAAATTAAACCAGCATTTGTGGATGTGTGTGTGCGTTTGTGTGAGAGAGTGAGAGACAGCATGGGAGCAGTGTGTAGGAGCTGTCCATACCCTGGTACTGACAACGGACCAATAACGTTCATCTTCTGATGTCTGCTGACAGAGCATTAGCCAATCACGTTGCAGCTGATCTGTGATGACCCCTCTCTGCTATTCCGGTAGTGGAAGATGTCAAATAGGGCCAGTGCACACGGCTAATGGAGAAATAGGGACTTTAAAAGTTGTTTATAGCATTTATAACATCAACTGATAAAGGATGACATGTTTTTATGGCTTAAGGGTGTGATAGAAGAAACTCTTTTTAAAGCATGTGACTTGGAAAAAAATGTTTGTATAATGGTTAGCTCAGTGCAACACTTATTTTCTGTCACACAATGACTTTACTTTAATTTGCACAGTTTGCTTTTGTGTATTTATTCTGTCTTTCCTGCAAACCATCAAAAAGACCAAGTGCAAATATGAACTAAAATCAGTTTGGGGCGCATAATAATTAAAATAATCTGGCACTTAGCATTAAGGTTATCCATTAACATATAGTTTTGTATTGTGTTAAAAAATTTTTTTAGGTCTGGGGCAATTCAAATATGTCAAATATTTGAATTGGAAAAGGTCAATATACTGAAGTCTATTGCATGTCACTTTTTAGCAGATTTTGGATTTTGTAATTAGTCTTTTGCAATATGTGGTGGCATCATGTTAGATGTAGATATGATTGTGGGGGCATTGCGATCACCACAAACAAAAAAACAAAAAGGCATCCACCCATCTGGGGGCTGGAGCCTATCTGAGTTGTCACAGGGCATGAGGCAGGGTACATCTTGGACAGGGCCACAATAGGGTCAGCACTGAAAATCAGATACATTTACATCTATGGCTAATTTAGAATCACTAATTAATATATAATATGCATGCCTTTGAACTTTTAAAAAATGCATCTGTTTAAAAAACTGACTGGTTAATAGTCTTCTTTTGTTTTGAACCAAAATTTTAACACTTGTTCATAGCTGTCAAGTGCTGTAGACAAAGTCTGATGTATGCTACCCAAAACAGCACTTGAGCAGTGTAACCTCAGCCAAGGCCAATGCTTTTTTTTTTTTTTTTAGCAATTTGTAAGTCAGTTATCCAGATCCACACTGGAACTGAATGGGTCCTTTCTTTGCTCCATCGCTCTACCAAGCTTCAAGAAATACGGCTTGATAGTTTTTGATTCATCTTGCTGACAGACAAGCAAATGGCAAGAATCACATGTATATCTGGCTTGGCTCTCACCTGTCTTGTTTGACTACAAGAAAAGCAGGATCCCTGTTGATGGATGTGAGTTGGGAATTCAGACTCTAAAGGTAAGGCAAATGTACCATATATTTAAAATTGGAAATCACAATAAATGTTTGTTCTGCATAGAATTCAATAGGCTGAAGAGTAGATGCATGTGTTTTATAAGAGCATGTGTGCATGACAGAGGACTCATTAATAAAGCATACAATTGGCCTTGAAGTTGACAACATCCTCAGGGTGTGACTGTTACACATAGTTATGTCATAGTGTTGATGATGATAAGATGTAAAAACATGTCTAAAACAATTCCAGTGTAAGACAGAACCAAAGATATGTTTAAACTGAATTATTATACATTAAATACGCTGCTCAAAAAAAAATATTAAAGGAACACTTTGAAAACACATCAGAACTAAATGTGGAAAAAATCATGCTGGATATCTACACCAATATGTTAGGAACAAAATGATTCAAGATGGAAATGAAAATTATCAACCTACAGTCAATAGTATAAATTCCTTCATCCCCCAGGAACTGCCCGCATACTCTCAACACATGAGGCGAGGCATTGTTGGGCCCCAGGAGGAACCCAGAACCCACTGCACCAGCGCAGGATCAGACAATGGGTCCAAGAATTTCATTCCAGTTCCTGGTGGTCAGGATTCGGTTCCCTAGTCTGTAGATGTCTGTGACCCTCCATGGATATCCCTCACCAGATCATCACTTACCCACCACCAAACAAATCACACCTTCATGAAGTCTGTTTCTTAACCCGTCCTGCTGATGGGTACTATTGACTCTAGGTTTATTTTAATTTCATTGGGGTGGGGGGCGTTAAGGACCTTCTACTGCCCTGTCCAGCTCTCCTAGAGTAACTGCCCGTCCCATGAAATCTTCTCCACACTCTGCACACTGTGCTGGGAGACACCTCAAACATTTTGGTAATGGCAGATATTGATTTGGCATCCTGGAGGAGTTGAACTTCCTGTGCACCCTCTGCAGGGTCCGCGTATCGTCTCATACTTCCGTCAGTGACGCTGACCCTAGGCAAATGTAAAACTAGTGAAAAAAGAAACAGAAAAGATGAGGAGGAGGAAAAATGTGAGTGGCCACCTGTAAAAACCATTCCTGTTTTAGAGATTGTCTCATTGTTGCCCCTTCAGTACACCTGGTGTTAATTTCATTAACACAAAGCAGCTGAAACTGATTAACAACTCCCTCTGCTGCTTAACTGAACAGATCAATATCCCACAAGTTTAACTGACTTTATGCTATAGACTGATGAAAAAGTGTTCCTTTAATTTTTTTGGGGAGTATAAGTTACACTATTTTTTTTGTTTCATGTCTAGCAAAGTCCGAGCTAAAGTAACCCCTCTGTTTTAAACATCAAAACATAAGCATACATTGTTACATACTGTGTGTGCACGTCATTGTTTTGCAGGGATGAATGGAGACTGGTGCACTGATCTAATGTCTTCGCTGAACACCCAGGAGACAGCTCAGCATTGTAAAAGCAAGAGCAAGTAAAGAAGTGGGTTCTAGAACTAGGAAGAGGAGGAAGAACTGAAAACAGACCAAAGTACTGTGTGATAACATCAGCATCATGACATTTCTAGACCATGTAAACTTAAATATCATAAGAGCGGGGTGTTTTCATCTCTTTACAGATGGCAACATTTGTCTGATTTGACTATGTTGATGAAATTATGGTGCACAACCCAAATGTATCAGTGATCAAATAACACTAGGAAGACTAGGAAATAAACCCCTTTCTTTATTTCAGATGATGACTCCCACTTATTTCAGGAGTGTCAGCATCATGTTGCGTCTGGGACCTGAGTTAAGTGGAGTTAGATACATTCGTCAGCTTGATCATATTAATATAAGCAAGTCTTTTCATCCTCTCAGTTCCTTGACCCCTAACACTCAAATTCAACACACCTCACGTACCATAGAGCCTCACGCAGTGCCTGGCTTTACATGCAGTGATTTTATTAACATGATTTTGCAAACTGCTTGTTCTTTGACTTACAGTTGTTTACCATAGCATGTTCACCATCACATTGTTTTTAATAAAGTCTGTTCAAAAACACACGCATGTGTTTCTGTATTTGTTGTTTCAGCTGGTGCTCTAGTCTTGATAGATGACAGTGCATCCAGTCTAATAATGTGGTTCTATTTGGATTGCAGTCTTGGTTTATTGTACCTGGTGTGTTGCTGGACTGAACTGGTAGGCTATCACTTCAAATGAAAACAGGCTCTTTCAGCGTATATTAAAAACTCAGTTGTGATCCAGTGTGCCGGATACAATCTGCCCTGATTATATGCTAAGATTGCTTACTATCCAAAAACGGCATGTTGTTATTATTAGTCAGTGTTATACACGCACCTTCAACCTGCTGACTCACTCTGCACTCCCACAAACGTCATCGTTCTTCATTACCATGCAGGTTGCTCAGAACCTTATGTTCTGTTTTTTCGAAAAGCCTCTTGTGTAGATAGCAATCCCATGGGTCTCTGCACTTTTGATGGATCTCTGCTGGTTTTGCTCAGGACTGATAACATGGAGTGCACGTTCCTAAAATCTTTGCAGGGAGAATGAATAATGAGAGCTTTGTTTGTGGTCTGACTCTTAATGTTTCTTCCCAGTGTTTATATGATTACTTTGCTGTTGCAATGCAAATATGTTTCTACAGTAAAATATTAATTTTTGCCCATTGCCTTTATGAAGCGTTCATGAATTTTCTTTTGTTCTAACAGTAGCATTGTCTTTTCTTTTTAACTAACCATTTGGTCAGTGAGCTATCCTATCTATCCTAGCTCACTGACTAATCTTGAATATCACGTTTCTGGAACTTGATACGTTGGGGAGATAACTGACTTCCCTCTTACGTTTCATATTACTTATTCAGTCCAAGTGCAGCCCTGCCCATTGTTTCAGAGTTCTCAAGTCCTATTATGGTATGGATGAGACTAGTAGTCTTAAAAATGATATGATATTGTGCATACAGTACTGTGCAAAAGTCTCAAGCCACCCCTCATGATTTTGTATTGTAAATGGGAAACTACTGAAGCCACTAGCCTAAGTAAAATCTGTGCTTGTCTCCATTTTTCTCTTGAAATAATATATGCATTTGTGTATATTCAGTTAGGTAACTTTAAAAAGATTGATTATTCAAGGCAGTGCAGAAGATGTGAATGTGGTTATGGCAGAGTATCTTATTTTGATTTTAGATTATTTCCTGCTTTAAGTAAGTGCATGCTGCTGTCTTGATAACAAGAGCAGCACATGGTGATGCTGATCATTCCTGACCATGTTAACCCAGAATCTGCCCCAGGCTTGATGTTTGCGAGGCCCATTTGCTTCTCGCCACTGGTGAGGCGAGGTGGAGATATGGGCTGACTCCTCAGAAACTGATGTCTGCCTGGGGTGTTGCTGCGCTCTTGTTTCGCTTTCAGTTTTCATTAGGATGACAATGAAAAGCTTAAATGCAAGCAAAAAGAGCAATTCATTTTACCGAGTTACTTTGCAAGGCAGTAAAAGTAAATTACAAATTTATTTATTTTTCTTAGGGTTTTGGTTTAATAATTGGTTTTGGTTTAATAATATAAATTGCAGCTTTTCTTGAGTGGTTACCTCAAATGTGAATATAGGCTGATTGGACCGCATGTCTTCTTTCTGCAGTTACAGGAACATGTATGTAATATTTATGGCATGTATGTGTTCCAATGGAAACAGATTTAGGACCCCTAGAGAACATGGCCGTACTGGTGATGCAGTCCTCAGACTAACGTTTGGATGCCATCTTGTCCTTCAAAAAAAAAAGCCTCCTACAACCGTTTTTGTCTGTTTATCTAGTGAGTATCATAGCTTCATCGTGATTGTTGTGTGATAACATGACTGTTAGTTCTTATAATAAAAAAAATGAAAATGTCAGAATTATATCAGCCAATATTTATACTGACCTGTTGGCACTAACTTTGCGTTTATCAATTGCAGTGGCTAATATTTCTCTGTTGTGCTACATCGGTTTTTGCTCTGGCCACTCCTCAATGATAGCGGAGAGCTGAAGGACAATTACAGTTAGCACTGTTGCCTCACAGCAAGAAGGTCCTGGGTTCGAATCCGCCATCTGGCCAGGGCCTTTCTGTGTGCAGTTTCTATACTCTCCCAGTGTATGCATGGGTTCTCTCCAGGTACTCCGGCTTCCCTTAGGCCAAAGACATGCAGTTAGTGGGGTTAGGGTTAGGTTAGGTTCATTAGTGATTCTAAATTGCCCATATTTGTGAATATGAGTGTGAATAGCTGTGTGTCTCTCTGTGTTAGCCCTGAGACTTGTCCAGGGTGTACCCTGCCTCTCACCCTATGGTAGCTTGGATGGGCTCCAGCCCTCCCATGATCCTGAAAAAGGATATAGAAATTGGATGGATGGATACAAACAAAAGAGAGTGTAAAATATCTTCATCAACAGGTTGCCAAATTTTAAGCATTGCCATCAGTTGTTAAATCTCCATTCAAAATTAAAGCCACAGCTTTCCATAACAAAGAGGCTCCACCTCACCTCAAAAAATACTTTACAAACAGTAATTCTCAAAACCAAATTTATGACTGGGACACCCATTTGAGGATAGAAATATTTTGCTAATCAGAGAGGACAGAGCACTAAAAATCACTCCTCAGGACCAGTAAGAGAGTCAACTTCATATTGATGTTTTTTTTTTCTCACAACCCTTCATCCTGGATCTTGTTCCCAGGATAGGAGCAGTGGGTCTACAGTATAGGGACATGATCATGCACATTGATATGCCAGTTATTGCAGCGCAGTACTATGGAAAACTTTCCAGAACCAGTTTGTTTTGCCTCTTAGATTGAGCATGACTGAATGATCCCAAAAGAATTTCCACAGACTGACCTTAAACTGTTACTTTTTCTGGAGATCCAGAATATCAGTTTTACAAATATGATCATATTAAAGTTCCACCAGAAACTTCATGAAGTAACTATGACTGTTGGGCATTGCTGCTTAACTCTACATGTATGTGGGTGATTTCTGGATGACAGGCTATTGTGTAATAGGTTGTATTTACAGCACCTCATGGGCTTGTTTTTTTGTTTCTTTTTTCTTGTTTTTCTGCTCATCTGCTCTTTGGCACAGTTACTCTTATTGCCTTTCCTATAAGATACCTAAAGTGCTGCCAAGGAGTAGAGTTACCTGTCCTAAACTGAATTGATAGATTGTAATGTGTGCAGGCATACACACTTTTGCTTCGTATATAGTTGCATGTTGTCTTTGTGACATAGCGCACGCACAGTTAGACACCAGCTCACTGTCACAGGCCTGCAGACTCATCCTCAGACTGCAAACACGGGATTACATAAGAGGTGAAATCTCTTGGACCAGCTAATACAGATCCAAGTTTCACAGCAGGTTATCCAGCAGCTTTATACAACACTGTCAGTGGGGGAGGGGATGGCCAATGGGATCGACATTCTTATTATAATGTGTGCTGTACTAAAGAAGATAGGACACAGCTAGATATGCTGCCATACTTCAAGTTGATGCCTAGACCTAATAGTTGACTATAAAACTGTGTGTTGGGTTGGATGGCTTTTCCCACTAGCCTGTTAGTCTTGCTTGAAGTTAGGCTGTTCAACTTTTACAGGATAAGGAACAACATTTTTATTTGAACATATTTCGTGGTGACGATTTTGTGAGGCTTTAGTGCCAGGACACCTCTTGAGTTTTGGTTTGTTGGCTGTATCTTTAGTATTCCGTCAGAAATGGGTTTAAACTAAGGCATTCATCATTTGGCAGCAGTGAGAGCCAACACCCAGCATCTGACTCTGTAATAAAATCTGCACACCAGAGGAAGAGATGCAGCGGTACCTTACTGACCTAACCGAGCAGCTCTTACAGACTGAATATACACGTCTTTTAAGTCACTGGTTTTCTTGTATACTAACATACTACTACAGGTACATGTAGTAGGGGCTCTGCCGTCATAAATTTCAGTTACTTTAAATGTTTTTACCACTAAGCTAGTGCTTCTTACTCTCATTTAGATGAAAGCGGCTGCCAACCTCGCAGCAAGAAAGAAACCGCTGCTGATTCTGTTACTGCTCCGTGCTGATCCTTCGCAAAAAGAGCTCTGACTTTGTACTTTTTCATTTGTGCTGCCTCGGCCCACTTTGACAAACGGCAGAGTCAGGCCTATTGCCACATCCCCTTAATATATCGTCCTGTGTACACAGTCGGAGTGAAAAGTGATAATTCTAATCTTTTTTTAAATTATCATTAGAGTTTTATAGGGCTTCCCCAGACCAGAGATTTCTCTTGCAAACAAGTTGTTATTTTGTACAGTTAACTATCTTAATTCATTTATTAAATTATAATTTGGAGGTGGCAATATAACGTACTTCCAGGACTGAGGGGAAAATAGAGAGAAATACAAAACTGCAATAACAAGTCTTTGAAATATAAACTTTAAAAGCACACACACACAAAATGAGCCGGCTCTTAAATACACTGGCAAAAGCAGCAACAAACCACCAAAGACACTTTCTAATGTGAGGGTGAGTAGCTGTGCTACATGGCTGACATTAGGCTACTTGGATGGTTTTTTTACCCCTGCAACCGCCTAAGTAATCAGGTTTGGGCAACTTAAGCTTTGTCTCCTTAGGCTTCTGCCCCTGCGACCCGGCCCCGGATAAGTGGAAGAAAATTGATGGATGGATATTGTGCTAAGGTTATTTTTAAAAATTATATAAAATGTAAAAATGTTTGATGATGATGACAGAATTTGTTGACGCTGTCGACCAAAAATCCAAGTATAGTGAGTCATTTTAGCTCTTAAAAAATAGTAATAGTTGGTCCTTTTGGCTCTAAAATTATTTGAAATTATATAACTTGTATGTTGGCTTTAATTCATTGACAGAGTTTACCTTGTTTTATGTAAGTGACAATTTCATTTGAAATTTGAATTGTGTAGTATTTAACCGCACACATTTAAGTGGAACAGACATAGCACTGCGAGCTTTGAAAAGCTTGCCTCGTGTCTTCATTCAAAAATGGCAGCACATTTACGGAAAAAGCTGCATGCTAGTGCAGTATTTGTCACCTGCTGGTTGAGAGAGCTCAGAGCAGAAAAGCACTGCGGTGAGCTCTGATTAGAAAGATGCAAACCTTTCTCTATAACACTTCCCTCTCACCCATTTCAAAAATATTTATTTATTTTTACATGTCACAGTTCATTTAATGGTATTGGACTGAAAAATCTGACCCCTGCTTGTGAAATGTGTGTGCACAGGCAGTGAATGACAAGATGTCTGGTTTAGTATTGGTTTGCTTGCACGATGTATGTAAAGGATTTTTCAAGGTGTTCATGTATTCAGCCACACAGTTGGCACGAATTATTATCAGGTCCATGGAGAGGAGAGAGTTTTGGTTAAATTATTTTACCTCCGCCTCAGTAACACTGCAAGGATGCAGTGAGAATAATCTCCGTGGTGCTTTAAAATAATATAATAAACTGATTTTATGCCTAAGAGCTGAGAGTTGGGATATTCCATTTTAATTTTTTTCTGTTCTCCTTTCACTACTGCAGCATTCAGACTTTTTCCAGGGCTGATTTAGGAGGATTGCTGTTACAGCTTCTATGGAAATGCAACAAGAGTGCAGACATTAGACTGTCAGAATAATGTAAAGAGTTCAGTGTCTGAGAAAGGCTACAGATTTTGTGAGTGCAGACAGCAGCTGGTGCTTGGGGCCTTTTCAAAGACAACAGCCTCTTCTCACCATCTCAACCAACTTGTCAGCTTCTACCATGCCCTTAGGACTCTTTTCCTTTATTATTTTTACCACAGCAATGCTCTTCCAAATATACCACAATATGCTATACACATCCTAAACTTTGACTTACTGTTCTTGCAGATGTTGTTAATCAAACATTGGAGGATTTTTTTTCTGGATTTAGTTCTTATATAGTTTGTTCTCAGCTTGATTGAATGCAGAAGTTGCCTTAAACTTGCATTCTTTCCAAAGATATGTGCACATCTGCATGTGCCCTAAAAGTAGGAGCACAAGCTTTCTTGAGTGAATTATCAAAAATAATTATGTTTGTACTCCAAATACTTTATTTGACAAATCAGTGATGGAGCTGGTACTCCTTGTTCTGCTCTGCAGCCTTTGGGAGCTCAACGCAGCTTCCAGCTTAGTGTAGCTATTTAGAGCGGAAAGAGGTCTACTGCTGGGGTCCGAGATGGTGATAGTGAAGTCTGCCTGACCAATGGCGACCTGGCAAGCAATCCTGTTGCAATCCATGGACCTTTTCCATTGCTCTAGAGTCCAATCTTTATGCTCCATAGCAATTGAAGCCTCACTGATTAGTGGTTTTCTTAAGGCTACACAGCTGTTCAGTCCCAATCCCTTGAGTTCCCTTTGCATTGTGCGTGTGGAAATGCTCTCACTTTCCCTATTAACCATAGCCCTGAGTGCTACTGTTGTTTTTCTTCCATATGATTTCACCAAACTTTTAAGTGATCTCTGATCACGATCATTCTGGATTTTTTTTTTCTTCCTCGAATAAGATGGGTCCCCACTATCCTGCATTGGACAGTTTTTAACCCAATTTTAGTAGTTTCTGCAATCTCCTTAGATGTTTTCTCTGCTTGATGCATGCCAATTATTTGACCCTTCTCAAACAGACTCTTTTCCACGACCACGCGATGTGTCGTTTGACATGGTTGTCAAACCATAGTTACATCCAGGTGGAGACTTTTTTTTTTGGCCAGGCAGTGCAGTTTGAAAACATTGTGAGGCTCACTTTTAATTAATGATTCTATAAAAAAAGTCTTTTTTTTTTTTGCTTCAGGATTTAGAAATGGTCTTTACTTGCTCTTAGACACTAACAGGGTCAATAAAATCCATTTCGTTATGTTAAAATCATAGCAATCACGCTGCCCTTTGACCTTTAACCTTGGATGGCAGGACACTGAAGGGGAATGCTGAGATTTTTTCTCCGCTGCAATCCCCTCCAGCCACTCCACAGTATGTAGGCCACTGTATTGTGTGTTCACTGTATTGTGTGTTGCTCTGTTTCCCCCACCTTCCTGTGTAGTTGAGAAACAGTGATGTCATCCTGCAGTCCAACCCTGCTGTCATTCTATGAATGCAGCTGAATTTGACTTTGACATGTTCATCCTTTGTTCTTCTGAGGTGGTCTCAATCACTTTCGGGGTTTCCTGAAAGAACAGTTTGGTGACGTCCCTTATCGCCGAACCCCAGCACTCAGTGATGTCCTATATTTTAAACTTGTAACCTATAAGGTTGTTCTTCATCCTTTTGTTTTTATCTGTACCAACTTGCCTTTTTTTACGGTCATGAGAGGAAAACTTTATTGTCACATTCTTAGCACAGCTTTTTTTTCCCAGCGTGGGGCGATGGAGAATAAAGAGTTGATTCGCTGTGTGATATTTAAAGTATTTTTTATTTGAAATAGAATTGATTAAATTTGAAAAGACAAGGACCATCTGCAGCATTGGTGTCACAAATCTCACTAGTTTTTAATAATTTTTTGTGACTAAGAATAAAAAAGGATGCTGTTGTTTGATGTTTTTTTTTTTTGTCTAGCTACATTCCTGATCAGCAAAAATTAAGTGCTGTTGTTGTCATTGTGTTCAGCTGAGGCAGTAGAACAGGTTTGTGTGAGAAATGTTAGCAGTGTAAGTCTTACACCAAACATCTGACTAATATCCAGCTGAGCCTGTATGCCATATATCACAATTTAATTGGTGGTTTTGTTTAGAGGCTTAATTTGACATTTATATAATAAAGAACTGAACACCTGGGGCTTTAAAAAAAAAATGTCAGCATTATGTTGTTTTTGTATAACCTCTAAATAAAAGCACAAACATTGAACTGGAATATCAATCCTTGGGCTACTTTTGCTCAGCTAATTAATCCCAGGGCTATTGTTCAAGCTCCAAAAACGCCTATTTCCTGGTCACTGTGCACTGTCCTCTGACAGCAAACCCAGTGCTTTTATTTTTTTATGCTTTTAAGGTTGGTTATATTTCTTTTTTCTAGAATCACCCTGCAGTTTCATGCACATATCTACTTCTGGACATTAAGCACCCTACTCTTGGCGTAATGCCTGACTCACTGAAATCTGCTATCTTACCGCCATAAGGGTTATTTTATTGGCTATGCTGTTCCAAAAAGTTACTCTGCTCTCTGTCCAATAGAGCAGATAGTTTTTTGGCATAGCTGTTTTAGTCTTCATTTTCTTTTTAAATTTCAGCAGCATGACTCAATCTTCTTTTGGACCTATTCAGCATCTGTCATGTCAGACCACCTGCACCTTGTAATTGTGCTGCGTGCTGAGAAATGCTTTTCTTTAGATTCAGTTGAGCCAGGTGGCGTTTCAGCATGTCCCCCACCTCATGTTTCACAACAGTGATCACTGACAAGTCAATTAATGCAAACAGCGATTGCAGGA
>VUQK01008977.1:1502-15490 GCA_015106715.1 Bujurquina vittata | reverse complement strand
GAGATACTTTACAAAGTCAGACACTTTATACTGAAGCTGCTGATGTCACAAAGGAAAAATAGCAGAAATTATCAAGGCTGCTGAAATCAAGTCATCATTTTCATGTAGATTTTGATCTTTTAATGTGAATCAGCTGCTCTGTCAGATATCCTGTGAACCAAGGAGAAGACACCAAGACAGCAGAGACAGAAAAGACTCAATGTTTCATGTAAGACTAAATTTAGTTTATGAAGTCGGAAGATTGTGTTTAAAAGATTATTTATGGGATGTCAGCTGTAACGAACAAATGTAATTCTTGTCACACTTTAATTCAGATGCTCCTAAAAGCACCTCAGCATCCATCAGTCCATCAGGTTTGGTGTCAGCAGGCAGCTGGGTGAACCTGACCTGCTCCAGCAGAGCCAAACCTCCAGTCAGCAGCTTCACCTGGTTCAAGAAGAGCAGAGATGGACCTGTGAGCGTATCTGAAGGACAGATTTACAGCTTCAATGCAACAGATGGAGGAGTTTATTACTGTGTGGCCACTAATGATCTGGGTACTCAGACATCAGCAGATATCAGAATCATTGGGATCATTGACCTCTTAGTCTTAATCTTACTCTGCTTAATTATCTTTGTTTAGTAAGTATCAGGGCTGAGCTGCAGTCGAGCCAGCCGTCTCCTTAATGACAAAGAATGAAATGAAAGTTATTTATCCAGAGAAAACCATTTGAAAAAACGTTTATTGTTACCACGTCCGCTCTCGGCTTCCGTGCATGTCAAATCAGACAGTAAATAACTAAAAGCACATAGCTGTAAGTAATTTAAGCTGAAGGTCAACAAGCCAGCAAATAGCTTAGCACTCATGATGATGAAAAGAAAACTGTCTTACCTTTAATTATTCTTTGAAGAGGATCACAAACAGCTGTTTTGAATGGACTGTTTTCAATCCTGAAGTAGTATGTGTTTGTATACTTTGTGGTTAATGTGGAAAACAGAGTTGTGCAGTTTTTCTCTTTCAGGTTTCCTGCAGCAAAAAAGCAACAAGTCACTAAAATTAGAAACGTACTGCAATAAAATAGAACAGGTATCTTTTAGTGCAAAGTTAATAAAATGTAAATGTTTTCTTACCAAATGAGTAGACTGCTACAGAGGAGAGACAACAAAGTAAAAATCAACGTGTGATTCCAGCAGAAACACTTCTCTGGTTAGATGTTGTAACGTCAAAGCTAACAGAGTTCTTTTGGATTTCTGTCTTTATTCAGTCAGCCTAATTTTTATGTTCCCATCATGCACCTTTCTGTCACTCCCACCCTCCTGCCTCTAGATTCACCTGACTGCCCCACTAGCTTGAAATCACGCAGGGAGAACCTCTGGGGGTTATTGGCAGCAGCCCAGGCCTACTGAAGCATACATAACTCCATCTCCCTTTTTGCATTTCATCGCCATCTTCAGGCTTCTTCAGGCTCTGCTTCAGTTCTTCCTTCAGTCTGTGAAGAGGAAGCAGAAAAACTGAATCAGAGCACATTTATGTTTATTCTGGTCACTGAAAAGTGGATACAGTTTTTAGAAAGAGTAGCTTTATTTTCTGTTTGAGGATGTCAGTTTCAGTTTGGGGAGGAGGGCATTAAGCAGGGGTCTGGAGCTTCAGAGGAAATTCTGTCTAAAACTCTATTTCCTGCATTCTCATGAATTTTTATTGACCGCTTTGCTATTTTTGTTTATGGATGAAATATCTTTATTAACGAAAAGGATCACACAATAATCAGGCATCATGTAACACAGTGTTTTTCAACCTTTTTTGAGTCACATTTTTTTACATGAAAAAAATGGGTACCTAACCCAGTCAAGGGATTCAGTGAGGGTGAGGAGAATTAAAACGACAACTTCTCTTCAAGAATTTCCAAATAACTGCACACAGTGCAGCAGTGTTGACATCTTACAATTTTTGGGGGCGAGGTGGAACATGCCGAGGTTGGCACTTTCAAGATGTCGTTGCCAGAAATGCACCTTTTGAACAGAATCCATTTATTTTGTATGGAAGGTTTTCTCTTGTGTTTCCATCCTCAAAATGCACCTTGGACAAGAGTTGAGCATGTCCCCTAATGTCTGTAGACTCATCAAGTTGCAACTGTATTATCTGAGAGGGGGACTTTAGCTACTTCTTTAAGTGCATCAGGGCAGAGCATCTCTTTCACGATGGCTTTGCAGGCAGGTCGTATTAATGTCTCAGAATGATGATCTGAATGCACTGGTGTGCCAAACATATTTGTTTTTACAAGAAGTTTTCTATAGGCTATTCTTGTTAACTGTTGGAAGTGGCAGCAGCTCACAGTCAATAGAAGGGTAGATTGACATATCAGGGCACATGCGAGCCACTAGCTGCTCTTGATGTGGAATATTGATTTTGGTGGCTTAATTTGTTTCTTTTGTTAGTGGGTTTATTTTTCTAGTCCACCCCAGCAAATGAGCTGGTATGGGCAAAAAGACAAGGCTGTTGCCCAGGGAGTGGACTACTTTCTCTTGTTTTCGTTCTTCCTTTTTTGTTGATTGTTTTTGCTTTTTATTTCTCATTTAAATCAAAACTTAGGTTTTCCTTTGGTCCATTTCCATTCCACCAGTTCAGTGCCGTGCTATACATGCATATGTACACTTTTTTATGAGTTGCAGTGACGCCAGTTAGACTTTGAGATTATTGACAGCCTTTATCCACCTTGTTTGTCTTGATTGGAGTGAAGTTGTCTCCGAACAGATTGTGTGGATTCGGAAGTGACCTAAAATGTTTGTTTTTACTCCTGAACTAATGTGAAATAAAGATGTTTTTTTTTCTTCTTGTATGAGTCTGTGGTGGCGAGTACCATCCTCTATGCTGTTGCATGCTGGGGCAGCAGGCTGAGGGTGGCCGACACCAACAGACTAAATATACTGACCCACAAAGCCGGTGATGTGGTGGGAGTGGAGCTGGACTCACTGACGGCAGTGTCAGAGAGGAGAATGCTGTCTAAGCTGCAGGCCATTATGGCTCCCACCCGCTCTACGACACAGTGATGAGACACAGGAGCACATTCAGTGCAAGACTCATCACACCAAAATGCACCACAGAGCGCCACAGGAGATCATTCCTGCCTGTGACCATCAAACTCTATAACTCCTCCATAAATAAATAGATGACACATGACTCACCAGTGTAATTTTGACCATGTGTATATATATCATCATCGTTTATATTTGTATATATGTGTACAATGTGTATATTTCAAATTGACCTGTTGTTTTATATTCTGGGTATTTTAGTTTAATTTATTTAATTTATTAGTATTTATACTTTATTCTCTTTATTCTTTCTATAAACGTATGTTGCTGTGACAAGTATTCTGATTTAAATGCAGTCTGTCGCCATGAAAAGAAAAGGCTAGTCAATACCAACAGCTTGAACCATCAGTCAGAGATTCTGTATCGTTTCAGTAGCTCAGTCAGAGCTTGTTTCAGTTTCACATGACATCAGTCATCAGCAAGAAGGCACGGTAGTGAGTCACAAGTTGTTCCTCACTGTCATCGGACCAACCACAGTAAATTCAAAGAGCTCGAAAATTATAAATGGGTCTCTGTCAGTACCTCATGTTACATACGGGTGTTTACAAACTAGCATCTTCTTGATTAGCACACCAAACTCGAACAAGGTGCGTATCCCAACATCAGAAAGAACATTGTGTGAAATAGTGTTACAAATGTCACGATACATTTGACTCGTTTTAGAACCCGCACTGAATCATGGGTAAATATGCACACCGTAGCGCTTATATGTCCGTATTATACTAGTCATTGCACACAGTTTCATGTTAATTAGTAATTTTGTAATATATTTACTTTATATATTGTATATTGTTATTTCGCTTTGGGTTTTATATTCTCTTTTTTTTTCTTTGACGTAAGGTGTTTTGTACATACTTATTAATTGTTAATTAATAAAAGGAAAACATGCTAGTGAAGGAGGACATGGTGAGACAGGAGAACATGATAGGGATAGACTGAGATGGAGGCTGATGCTCCACTGTGGTGAATCAAAAGAGAATGATGATATACTGTTTATCTACTAAAAGGTTGTTTCCCTTAATCCAGGAGATCCACGCATACTTTTCGGCTGTTTTCGAGCAGTTTGCTACAAATGTGAGAACTTTTGATCCAGACATATTAAATGTTTGTTTTCCTACCAAAATGCTTTTGTGAAATTGAACTCTAATAGTTCTATAATGACATGTTTAACGTTAATATTTGCTGATCTGGTAGTTTTGATCAGCCTGGTGAAGATTTGCTCTCTTGGCTTTGTTAATGTGTCTCACACAGAAACATCAGATCAAATGTCTGGCAGGTTTGTTGGACTGTCTCCGGTGAACCTCTTGAATACGTGAAGTCTTATTTGAAGCAGCCTTGCTCCCCCTAGTGGTGGCAGTTTTTACCAAATACGCCGGACAGTTTGGCTTTCAAACAAAAGTATCCAACAAACGCCCCACATCCAAAACATACTCCATGTTATGATAGCTGCTGTTGGCTGCACAGTTATTAATGGACCGAGTTTGATCTGCTGCAGGAAAAGTTGGTCAATATCGAAAGTGTAGCAAAGAATTTTGTGGATTTTTGACAAGTTTTGTATCGCCCCACCTTCTTCGGACCAACCGGACAAAACATTAGGAGTACGTGTTATAAATAGGTACCAGTCAACAATTAAGTCTCCATGCCGGTAGTTAAATTTAAGTCCATTCTTGATCTGGTTGCTAGAATTAAACACGTCCCATATACTAACGTGAAAAATAATAATGCGTTAAAATTGTTTGCAAAGTTTACAGTAACTTGGATTGGATTTTACAGCCGCAGCGACTCATGGGGAAACTGCGCAGACAAGGATATCATCCTTGTCTGCGCAGTTTAATCAGTCTCATTTCTTTAGTTGTGCCTCTGTCCTCCTGCTTGTGACCCGGAAGTCAGTCACACCAGAATTCAATAAACTGAACAGGTTCTGGCTTTTTAATAACTTCTATTTAACAGGCGACGGCTAAAGTTTGACATACTCCGTTTACCAAAGAGAAGTCAGTACGCTTGGTTCATATATTACTCAAATGAACACACGATAAGAACTTTTCAGTACATTTTAACACATTAAACACAGGTCAGGATAGCTGTGTTGCATGTATACAGTGAGATAAAAAAATGGGCTAGTCAATACCGGTAGTATACTGGGTTTTCAGAGAATTGTTTTGAGAGAGTTATGTTAGCTTTACCACCCTCGGACCCGCCTTGTACAACCTTTTATGGAAGCATTATAAAAAAGGATGCTGTCCACATACTCGGTTATATGATGGTTTTTATATGTAAACCTTTCTCCAGTTTTAATTACCATAGTTGTGTGATTTTTGTAGATTGATATCAATGAGACCCGCTGGGTCAAACTGTTCCACAAACTTTACGCTCTCTGGGAGTCATTTTCCACCCGCAAGGAAACATGGGTAATTATGCAGAATAGCCGCTATTGATAGGACGTGGCGCTACGACCATACGCGTTAGTCAGGTCAGAGAGCCAGTTGGTCTGCTTAATTTGTGTTGTCTCGCTTTTATATTACTTTATATTCCGTCGTGCTTTAAATATGAATCCCATAGACTCTCTAGGGTATTGGGTCTTTTTGGTTATATTAAGATTGACTATTTATTGTGTTTCTTGAAGTGAGTCTCACTGGGACTACCTGTATAAATAAAGATTAAATAAAAATAATAAAATAAGATCGCAAGGCTTGATGAGTATTTCAGTCAAACGGGCCACCTTCATTTTAGATTTTAAAACTTGTCAGTACAGACAGGGATCAGGGTGGGCTGCGTGTAAGGTCTCTACAGTTTGAGGTGCACTGAGTAACTATTGTGATTGGTGCAGCTGCATAAACTGAACAAAGTTTCTGCATATTTTTCTCATTATGGCACTTTTAAGGTAAGTTAATATTTTTAGTCCAACATAAGAGGCGGTCACTTGTTGGGAAAGAAGAAAGTGTGGTAAAGGAAGAGAGGTGTGTACAGGTGAGAAAAAGTAAATAAAATATCATTTTTTTCATGGCTTTATATTATATAACCATTCCCTTACATTTTTATCTTTATGAAGTTAAAATATACTGAAGGAGGTCATTTTATGAACATATACATGTTATAACCTTTAGCCTACATTTCTACCATTAAAGAGTAAAAGTGTTCTCTGGGGTCAGTGTAACTTGGAACGTTTTGTTGTTAATTGTCTGTCTGGGAAGACGAGACTTCGAGGTCATCTTGGAGGATTTTCTTTCTCCTGCATGTTGTTTTTGTATAACACTTATAAACTTTGACTATAAAAAAAACCTGTGCTGAGAGAAGAAGAGTGTGTGAGCACTTCATGTCATGCCAGACCACAATGCTGGACATGGGATGCAGTCATCAACCAGTTAACCTAAAAACTGTTTGAAAAATGGCCAATTAAATTTAATAATTAACTCCTATTTCGTCTCTGTGCCATTCTGTCTGATCATGAACACGAAAAGACAAAAGCAAAACAATACACTTATTTTTAAATTCCTTCAGAATCCTTAAGACATGCACATTATAGCTCTATTGTCTCTAAGCCTACAGACTTAGCGAGGTCAGACTCTTAATATACTCTTTATGAAAGGGAAGGGAAGGGGGCACCAACAGTTTAGTGGGTGTATCTATGACAGCGTAGCACAAAATAACGTATTGAAAGTATTTGCTTTTCACCAGTAAAAGGCAAGTCAATACTGACAGTGAAGGGCATAGGGTGGTGACCCACGGTACGGGCAACGTGGCCTAAACGTGAATCGCAAGCGCGCTTTTGCGATTCACGTCTCACGCCACGTGGCACGGACTGTCGGGCACTAACCACGCCCTTGACGGGTGTCACTAAGAGGAGTGTGCCGTTTCTCACTGTCTTCGGACCTACCGCAATATAAACCAAATCTGCGCTGATAAATGAGGTCCTATTGTCATATAAAGTTACATGCTGGTGTTTGGGTGGGTGGGGAGCGGAGAAGGTTTTTTTATACAGACCGAGAAGAAACCCCCCATAGTTTCGTCACAGATAACATTTCGCCAGTTTCAATAAAACCTTACTGTCGGACTTATTTCATGCCCGCATTGAATCATGGGTAATCTACGCAAACCAGTGGGAGCCTTACTTCCATTTGAGGTTCAGTGACAAGATTACCTAAATGAGCTAATCTGAATTTGTGAAGATATAACCACAGCCTGTCTGTAATTGTGTAGCAGTTTTATGCCACAGATATTTTATACGCGCTGCCGCGTTAATATGACTCGGTGACGACACCAGTTGGAACCACGCCCCCTAAAGAAGGTCTATTCACGTTACAATTTCTATTTTGAGGCAGTTTTCTTTGTTACAAACGCCAAACATGTCTTTTTGCTGCATAATACTTGACTATAATAAAATGTTTATCTTATTATACCAACATGCTTGTGCTATTGTGGCAGATGGGTTAGCGGACAAGGCTTTAATTAGTGAGGTCTTGTAAGTGCATTATAACTTGTATCTATGAGTCTTTATCCCTGTGACCTGGAGCAGGTTTAACGTTATGGTAAAAGTTACCAGTAGTCAACTTGAAATACTTTTGGTGTAAAGGAGCCATCTCTAGTGCTCTCACATGAACAAATTCAAGACACAAATGATACAAAAGGTTAAATATATTCATATAATATTTTTGATTATTCATATGAAAATACAAAATTAAGCTACATGCATTGGTAATGGTATAAATACAGTAAAATCAACATAAAAATGAATTATATAAAAATATTTGATGAAATGAACACATGGAAGCTTCCTTCCATTAGTTTGGTAAAATATGCTTGGCATGTCATGTCAAAACAGGTAATATTCTACTTAAAAGACATCTCAAAGCAAAGAAACCAAATATACATCATATCACATAGGAATAAAGTTTGGTCAGCACAAAAAAAAAAAAGATGAATGCAGTTATCTGTGGACAGAAATAGTCCAACGCAGGATGGAGTATAACACAGAGCAGCTTTAGTGATCAGAGGGACAGTTGTTTAAACAAAAACATCATATTAGTGGTAATAAATGCAATATAATGAAATGTAGTGGAGTAAAGCAGCAGCACATTAATCAGTCACTTTAGGAAAAATAAATGTATGTACCATAGATTTTGTCTGCTTGATATCTTCCAATAAAACATAATCCTACTTAAGTTCTTTCTCACAAAACCATCCAGGACTGCATTTTCCTCACCACTTTGGCACTTTGTATGGAAATACACAGCTAGCTCTCAAAAACAGATAAAATATGATTAAAAAATGCACCAACAGATCTTTTGAGTTAATAACAGATCATAAGTCATAACTTTTAAAAATATAACTGAGCATCAAAATGTACAAATACATGGGCGTTTTATTAACATTGCATCTGTGCTGACACTATTGTAAACCCAGCACATGAATCCATTCAAAGGAGGCCTGATTGTCAATAAGCGGCTTCAAACTCTCAATAAAGATGTTTTATCTGTGTGTGGTTTGGAATATTTGTGTCATTTACTATGTACGTATAGCACCGTGGAGCGACACTGTGCACAGAATAAGCACACAGAACAGGCACTTCATCACATGTGTATATACTGACACATGATCATATGATGCATGCATGCATGCACATCCATGCACAGAGTTAAGACCTGAGAATGCCACATTAATCATACATGAAGTTCATTCATATATAAAAATACCTTTACTAGATTATGAATCATTACTTATGGTTTCTTTGGAAATATGTTTAGTTTTGATAAGATTTTGGACATTTTAGGGCATCAGATAGAGGTCAAAGTCAGGTCTGATTTAACCAATGTTATTAATTTACATAGAAAACAATGCAAAACACAAAAACTTTGTTCTTTTCTGAACGCGGTTACTCTAAGCTCAGAGAGACGATCAACAGACAATGATCCGTCTGCTCTCGGCCCACAATTTCACATGATTGTTTCAAGACAGCTCTCTTACACAATAGGAAGCGTTAACTGCGTAGCACAAATGCAAATAATATTCATCCAGGAGGAAAAAAGGGAGCTGAGAGTTTTGTCTTCAAAGCCACAAAGGACTGCAGTATTAAAATACGAGGCCCGTGTATCCTCTTTCCTACACCATGAACTGAGTGTATCCCTCGGCGCCTGTGACGATCACATCCATCCAGATCCTCATGGCCTCAGGAGAGGGAGCGACCATGTAGTAGACCCTGTCGTGAGTCTTCACACTGAAGGTCAGGGAGGGGTTTGGGCTCTGAATGAGAGAGAAGAGGCAGCAATGATGAAAGAAAAGAAAATGGAAAGATAGGGAGTAGTGCTGTTTGCATCACCTTTGCAGAAAAATATGTACACAAATGTAAACCCATACCTTGTGTGCATTCTTCAAGTGATCATAGTATACTTCTTCAATAGCTTGGAAGTAAATGACTCCTTTCAACTTGACTTCATGCTTGTCTGGAGAGTAACAGTAGATGTGTTTAAACATACTGTATCAACTTCAATTTGACTTTATGATTAGATTTTAAATGCATGCCAAATTATAACTGTATTCCCTGTTTTTTATTTATTTTTTTAGATTTCTTCCCACCTGCGTAGTAAGAGAGTGTGCGTCTGTTGCGGTCAAAGACGAACCAGCGTTTTTTCCAGGTTTTGATCTTGCCTCCCATCTTGACCAAGTAACCTCGGCAGGTCTTTTCAGAGATGGACAGGTGGAAGCACGTGTCTAGGCTGTGGCCCGCCGACTCGATGTGAGTCCGCAAGTCAAAATCGTCCTTTCTCACAGGTAGGTACCGAGTAAGAGGCCGGGACTTGAGGGAGAAGAGTGAATGGGTTCATTTGAAAAAGAAAGAAAAAACAGATTGGTTATGATAATGACAAAGACGTATTTATAATTTCTTTAGTGTGTATATAATTCCTACAACTCTTGCAGATTTACAGAATGTCATATGCTAGGAAACATCAGAGTATGAGATTCTTTCTTCTGCTGCCAGCAGTTGATGGTCCAGGAAAAAGGACTGAAGATGACAGATGAAGCGTATTATGAGAACTGTCAGCAGAGACATGATTGAAACCACACAGGAGGTACTGAAATTTATGAAAGTAAACTACAGAAGCAAGACAGAATGCACTGTCAAAAGAAGGCAAAAGGTTAATTCCCTACTCTCGTCACAGATGTGGGTCTACAGTTATTAATAATCAAGCTGCACACAGAAAAATACCGATGCACGAGCCGGCTCATGAAAAACGCGCGCTTCACTCAGTTTTCCATCTTACCTGTGCCCTCTGCTTTTCCCGAAGTTTCACCTCACGGTCGATCAGTTTCTGGCGTCTGCTCGTCTCCTCTTGTAACCTTTTCTCCAGCTCCTCCCTTCTCCGCCTCTCGTCTTCCAGGGCCTGTTTACGAACTTCCATTTCCCGCTCCTAAGGAAAAAAATTCCGACTGATTCCGATGATTTATTTAATGACAAACACAAAGGAACTGGCTGATGTACTTATTGGCTCTCTAACAAAGCCATGTGGTTATGAATGAATCAAACAGCGACCTTGTGTTCGAGGAGGCGGTTCTTCTCGGCCTGCGCCTCTCTCAGCAGACGCTCCATCTCCTCCAGCTTGGCCACATTTGACGTACTGGCACTGTAGCACACAAGCACACACAGCAAGCATGAAAGGAACTGTAGAAAATAGTGCAACTTTTACTTAACATTAACCACTTTACAATTACAGGTAAACAAGCAAAAAAAAACAAACAAAAAAAAAACACTTTTGTATTTTCTAAAAATTAACAAATAATAAATAAATATATAAACACTGCCTACACCAAAAGAGAACTTGAGAAAATCAATGAATTTTGACTTTTCCTCACGCCTTTACAAATGTTATATGAATGTGCAATAACTGAATTACTGAGGTGCACTCTCAGCATTACTGTAATACAGCTTAAGCCTGCAGCTATCGCTGTTTTTGTTTGTTTTTTTAATACATTATTCCATCAATTAATTGAAAAGATAGGATAATAAAATAGGATATAAATAAAAACTTCTGTCTTATTAATGAGCAATAATAAATATTCAAAAGAGACAAACCACTGGTCTGGTTTCTATTTTACAAGTTGCAATGTTTTTAACCACAACAATTTCACTGTATTTACGTGCCATACTAAAGTCATATTTTTTTAAAGAAATCATTTTTGTAAATGCAAAAATAAAAAAAATAATCACAACACTATTGTCAAAGGTATACAATTAAAACTAGGGCATAAAATCAAATAGCCTTTACATGGTCATCTTGGAGGCTTTCTCATCATTAAAATGAGGGAATAAAAAGAGTGCTGAGAGTGTTGTTTCTCCTGGATGAGGTAGGTTTGGTATGTGCTTTTGTGTGTGTGTTTAAGTTTGCCAGTGAATGAATATGTGTCTGCAAGCCTTCAAAAGGAGCATGTGGCAGCTGCGATGGAGAACAGCGAGCATATCAACATGCTCAGGACTGAGGTTTGTCCTCTGCTTTGATGCAACATTTCTCGCTTCAGAAAACAGACGTTCTGATGGTGTAGATGTTAATAATTAACGTTAATAATAATCTAGTGTCCAAACTAACAACCCCAGGTCACTGGCTCAGAGTTTTACTGACCCATGTATATTTATACTGCTGGGGGGCTGCTTGGACTCAAGTGATAATACAGCCTCTTTCATTCACACGGGTGCTCTTAGATACGTTTCTACTGCAGGTCAGTTTTTTGTTACAAATGTGGCTTAAAAACTTGCATTTAAATGGTGACATTCTAAATTTTTTTCTGAATGAATGAATCGTTGCAGCCCTGATCTAGTGTGTGCACGCACAACACATGCAGGTCCACAGCCAAAAAGTATAATTTAGTGTAACATTCCACACTAAATGCACAACTGTCCTGAGAATACTCCTGTTTCTTCACTGTGTGTGTGTGTGTGTGTGTGTGTGTGTGTGTGTGTGTGCGTGTTGAATCAAAGAAGAAATCCATTAAGAAAGGAACATAACCAAACTGTCTCTATTCTCTCTGTATCTCTTTGAGGCCTTGTCTAGTTTAGGGTCTCCCACACTGCATATGGTCTACACATGATATCCATTCCTAACATCACAGTGAAAGGATGTGTGTACGTATGTCACATCAAACACTATTTCTTTGTTTCACACTAATTTTCTTGCCAAGCCTACTTACACTCACACACTTCAGCTGCCATCGCTGTATTATTGACTTACATTCATTATATGGAGACTTGGCCAAACCCTGAACATAACCTGCTTCACCCTAACCTTAAACCGAGTCTTCACACTGAATTTAAATGGTTTATGTTATGGGGATTTGCCTTTTTATACTCAGGGGAAGGCAAGTTCCCACAATATGACTGTGTAACCAGATTTTGTCCCATAACATAAGTAATACAAGCGCACACACACACACACACACACACACACACACACAGTTTTTTTATCTGGATCCAGGAGGAAATGGATACCCAGTGTTGATCTGTAATGATGTCACAACAGTGCTTAGAAGAATGGTACACATCAGACTGAAATATAAACAAATCAGGAAGCGAGACAGGGTGGAGAAATGCAGAGGCGGCTGAGTGCACAGAGTATAAAAAAAGGAATGGGAGGGAGGGCATAAAAGATGGGGGAAAAAACCTGGACATTTGTAAAAGGAAAAAAAAACTTTTTCCCGCTCGCTGCTATTTTTTCATTGTCTGTTTCATCAGTTTCCAGATGCTTTTTCTCCATATTCATCCAATCAACTCAACACCAGCAAAGCATAACAGTGAATTTTGAATCCGAAAACAACAAGTCTAATAATTTTGCCATTAGTATGTTTATTAACATTAAATTTAAATAGCACTTAAATAGGAATAAATATGAACATACCACAAGTTAAATGACTTAAACAGTACCACTGACTGCATCACACACTGTATTGTAAACCATCACTTGCTCACAAGACATGAAATGCTGATAAACTTAAACCCTTCCTCTGCATTTTTTTCTTACCTTAATCGGTGAGTGGCCACTGCACTCATTGTCACTGAAACACCTGTGCAGTTCCAAATTTATTTAGTTAAGTTCTGGATTACTTGAGAAAAAAAAATTGCTCTCACACTTTTACGTCCCAAAACAGGACACATCACAGCAAAGTAAGAAAAAATCCAGCTGTCATGAAACTGATCCACATTCCACAACATGACTTTCGATGCAATATAACCTCAAACAGCCCAATCGGAGCGGAATCATACTGAGGATAAAAAAAAATGCACAATGCAGAGAGGTAAATCTGCAAGTGGTTTCAAATCTGCTGGAACGAGACCATACCATTCAGAGAAACAAGAGGAGGGGAGACAAAAGATGTATGCAGCCGCTGTAAAAAGGAGCGAGGGAAAGCAGGCACACATGGTTTTACTCCAGTCAGGGGGCTGAACCCCCAAATGTACCTCCACACTCATGCTGGTTCGCTCAGTTCATCTGAACCTGAGGGGGGGTGACTGGAAAGGCACCCGCGCACACACCCCTTTATGTTTTCTGTCTTCTGTAAGCTGATCCCTACAACTCTAATCAACAGTGCCCCCCCGAACTCATGCAACACGCACAGTTCTACACATCCTATTCTCCAAGGAGGGAATATGAAAGGCAGGAAACCTCTCTACACATTTTTTATATTAACTCTAATTGTTTTATATACCATCAACCCCTCCCCACTACTTCGCACTTTCTGTCCAATTTCAACCTATTCTAAAGAAGTGATATCAGAAGCAACAAGTTATTTTCATCAGCTCACGCACGCACACACACACACACACACACACACACACACACACTGCTCACAGGCCTCTGTGTCACTTACCTGGAGACATTATCAGGTGAACAAGCAGAGATGCTGGTTTCAATAGAGTCACTGCTATCCACACTCAT
>VUQK01008967.1:25519-50083 GCA_015106715.1 Bujurquina vittata | reverse complement strand
CACACAACACAGTCACACTTCGGCAATGTGGGTTAAGTGAAATTTCTTGGAAACACTAGAATACAAAAAGGAAAATACTTTTATCCTGCAGTGGAGTCATGAGGAATAGAGAAAAAAAAAAAAAGAAAATTACATCATTACTGAATAGAAAATGAACAAAAAAAATGCATAAGGGCCGTTCATGCTCGAAAACCCTCTAATGTAACTGAATTAGGACAATTCTGCAAAGATGAGTGGGCCAAAATTCCTCCAGAACGCTGTAAAAGCCTCATTGCAAGTTATCGCAAACGCTTGGTTGCAGTTGTTGCTGCTAAGGGTGGCCCAACCCGTTATTAGGTTTAGGGGGCAATCACTTTTTCACACAGGTCCATGATGGTTTGGATTTTTTTTCACCTTTACTAATAAACACCTTCATTTACAACTTGTATTTTGTGTTTACTTGTGTTGTCCTTGACTATTGTTTAAATTGGTTTGATGTTCCGAAACACTTAAGTGTGACAAACATGCAAAAAAGCAGGAAATGAGGAAGGGGGCAAACACTTTTTCACACCACTGTATGTTGGTCCAAAGTGTAAGGGGACAATTAGAGAAGTCAGGAACCTTATTAGGCATCTCAGAGCCTGAAATGTCTTCCAAGATTCAAATGACTCAGATTATTTGTTGCCAGAACAACTAAAGAAGATGTCACAATCTAAACTTCCATACAAAACATCTCAAGAAAGCATGCTGACCTTCATAGATACCCATTCCATACCTCATGGTGATGACGCTTTCAGAACTTTGATTCAGGATTTGAACCGTGGGAGGAAAATGTTTGAGGATGTTGACACTCGCTATGAGTAAATATATATGTTACAGCATTATATATGCAATTAAAATGCTGCAACACTAATCTGATATACAGTACATATAAATGAATCAATTGTGTTTCCATAATCTACAATTGATGTGTACTCTTTAGGTGCATCTGGTATGTTCTGATGCTAAAACCTTCATAGCATTAATAGTAGGATTGTGACTTTTAAGCAACAGTTTTTGTGTTAAGCTCTTGTACTGTCACTTTTCATGCAATAGAAACTTTATGGAGGCTCAGGGGCCGCACATGAAATATTGTCATTTCATCCAGTTCTCTACATTGTGTTTATTTTTGATCAAATATTCTGTTTTCCTGACTCTTTCTTCCCGTTCCTTTTGTTGGTTTCAGCTGTAATCTGTTAGTCAGTCCACTTGGCCTTGTAATCTTTTTCACAATCCATTGTCTAGACAAACGTGTGAGGGCAGACTAGCTTCCTTTATTTTTGTTAACTTTTGTTTTGAAAACTTCCCTTTCACAGCTGACAGTGGGTGATCTAGGACCCAACTTGCTCACAGTGTGTCTGTGATATGACTGCAGTGCCAAAGTATTTTCAGTTGTGGCTTGTCCGGGCCCATGGTTGGGACATTAGCAGAAGATAAATGGGGAAGTTTATTTCTGTTTAGAAAAAAAAATGCTTTTGTATCATTTTATGGATGTAGGGTGACTTCCTACATCAGTGTTCAGGTGCAGCTGTCATGGCCAGCGGACAAGTGGACTCAAAAGGCACAACTTGGAAAAAGTTGACAAAGTTGTTTTTTTTTGTTTTTGTTTTTTTTTGTTTTTTTTAAGTTTTCAGTCTTCCATGGTCACAGGAATTCCCACTCTGGTCCAGACATGGAAATCGTAACCTTTCAATCTCTAGAGATTCTGGGTACAAGAAATCTAGTCAGATAAGGGGAGCAAAACAGAACAATGGCAAGTATATCAAGGAAGCTGGCAACGGTTATCCAGTCAAGACTAACGGCAGCTGAAGGATTGAAATCAATAATGATTTATGGCTATGTGCCCTTTAACCTATATTCCTTATGCAAGAAGTGTATTCACATATGAACTGTTGTCTGAGAAATGCAGAATCAAGGTTGGAAAGTTTTGTTTTTGTCATCTTTGAGCCTAGTTTCTGTCTCTGGCACATTGTTTTTGTAACCAAACTGATAAGCTTCAGCTATGAAAAACCTGCCCTGCCAGTAGAAGCCGTGCGCACTCCATACCGGTCAGCAGCTTTATGCTGGCCTGTTATGAAGTCTCACTCGAGTTTAAACTTGTAACACTGGTTGAATAACGGCTAATTATATTCAATAATCGACTCCTATTCCTGTCTTGTCATTCCTGGTTTTGATTAAAAGAACACGCAAACAAAATATAAATTACTTCAAAGTGAAAACAATTCCTCCTACTTCTGTAATTTATTTTTAATTTACAACACAGCACACCAGTTTAAATAGCAGCCTTGACGAGATCAGGAACTGGTGCGTCTCATGACTTCCAGGCGAGTGTGATATCAGAGGGCGGAGACCTGAAGCAGGTCCTGCCCCAGAACTACTAAACAGGAGAGGCGAGCTTGTCCAAAAAAAAGAAACTGACAGGAAGAACAGAGGACCATGATAGCAGCGGCCTAAAGGTTTGTGCTAACTGCCCATTAACCTATTCTTGGCTAGTGTGAGGCAATACCTTTGCTGTATACATTTAACAAAGATTGTTCATTACTCATTTCCCCTTTTATTTATACACTTCTGGATTCTAAGTTGTATTACATATGCATGTATGCAGTATACAGTTAAAAGTTCACTTCTTTTGCCAACCTGTGATTGGCATAACAGCATTCAGACTGATTCCCCTAGCTAAAGCTGCCAGGACCGGTTAATTTTTAAAGTTGAGGCAAGAAATCACTGACAAGTGCTCACAAGTCAGACTGATCCAGAACAGACTCCAGCACAACTAAAGTTTGGTAATCCAAAGTCTTGAGCTTCTAGCATGCCATAGGTGGAAAGCCTGAGCGAGTGGCCTAGCGGACCTGAGGACGACTAGGTTAAAAGCAACTCTAACAAGCCAATGCATGAGGCGGCAGCAGCATTTTGGACTGATGTTAAAGCCTTGTATAAATGTGGAATGAATCGCACAGGAAAGCTCTGATCACAGAAAATTAGAGTTAGCCAATGATGTGTGGTGACGTTTGTGACGAATGAGGCACCGACTCATCTGGAGTCGGATGTTCACGTGAACCCAAAATAGAAGCTTACATTTCATTATGCTAATGATTATGCTTTAATCAGCTACATACTCTTGAAAAATGATAGCAAGAAAAAATTTAATGTAAGGTCAAACTATTTTTTGAGGGGGATTCTCTTTTTAAATACAATGCACATTTGATGAAATCCGTGCATCCATCCTCACTATGGGGCAACACTGCCCCCTATCGGTGCAGCACGGTACTTTCTGCCTCACTTTTCACTGGGCAATGACCAATCACAAAAACATGGCACACACATTCAATATATTAGACTGGAACAGCACAGGTGCTGTGTAAATTTGTGATTTTGACCATTAGCATGTTGAAGTTCAGAAAAACAAAGGACCAATGCTGGGGATGAATCTGGAAAAAAATGGCAATTGAGTAAAGCACTAGCACACACACATTAGTGCGCGGTCTTAAGACTGAAATTAAATAATGCTGCAGCAATTCAGACAGTTTCACATTTTCAGCTTTTATTGAAGTACCTGCTATACACCACAGACTTTAAATTCTTCAATATAGGCCTGCAAGACTTTTTGGAATATCATGGCAAGTTAATCAGTGGGTTATACTGAAAATTTTACATATTTCTTCCCTTTCGGGAGCACCAGGAGGGCTTCTCCATTCTTTGTCTCATCCATCACCAGCTCAAGAAAGCACTCTACTACCTCTGCAGCCCTGAATCAGAGTGCAGTGATCATGAATATGCATGTACACAGCTTTTAGAAGCATTAACAGTCATTTTAAGGCCTACTACAACAATCTTAAACACAAGCAAAGACTCACGTTAATATGCCAAGTTTTTCTATCAGTTCCTGGGTTGCACCTGCCATGGCAGAAAATTGTCCCAGTTTGGACTGGATAGCAGAGAAGAGGTCCGTTTGAACAAAGCCTGGGCAGAGTGCGTTGATCCTTACACCATAGCCTGAGGCTACAGACGCAGCCTAGTAACAGAAACAGTTAACCTTTATATTGAGCCTACATGCACTTGACATTTTTAGTACTAGATTTGAATAGAATCTCCCATTACACCACTAGCAGCCTGAACTGATACAAGGCAGGATGGACCCCTGCTATCCCAGTACTGCGTAAGAGACCCAGACCAGGCAGCATTTTACCAGAGTCCATTTAAATTGTAGCCTCATTTCCCCGTTGGTACCAATCCATTTCAATCTTCAGTGGAATGGTGTTCAAAGATGTTCTGCATACCTCTGTTGCAGCAAGTAGTTATTTGAGTTTCCTTCCTTTCAGGAAATAGCCCCCCCAGAGAAATGCAGCTTACTGGATTTTTTTTCCCAGATAACCAAAATCTAGACATTGTTGTCCTGGTGGGGAAATCCCAGTCAGTTGCTGGAATACTCAAACCATGCCATATTTAGAGTCAGTGATCCCTGGTTTACCCAAATAAGCCTTACACTGAATATCCAGACCTGTACACATTTGTGCCACAAGGAAGCCTTCCTTACCGCAATTGAGCGAGTAAACCCAATCACACCGTGCTTGGTAGCTGTATACACAGGACAGCAGGACAGGGGGTCAATACCTGTTGGATGCATCAGTCAGTGTAAAGGGTTAAAGGTTAACCAAATTTAAAATGAGAACTTGAAATGTCCTTAACAGTCTAATCAGTATAGATGTGATTGATTTTTTTTATATAAATCCAGTCAGTTTCAACTATTGTGCATCAACAATCAACCCCTTAAAAGCTATATGCTGTAATCATAGCTTGTTTGAGCCGAGTTCAGCTCTGCAGGTTGTTCAATTCTTTTTAAATAAGTCACCAAGAGTGCAAGAAATCATGCTCCTTTAGTTGTAAAAGTGCACTGTTTACCAGCCATGGATGCTACATTGATGATGACCCCTCCACGACCCCCGCTCTGCTTGTTCATGTGCTCCAGAACCAAATAAGTTCCCTTGATAGTGCCTATCTACAAAACAGATAGTTTTACAGCACATACAAGTCCATGGACACCTGCAGCCAGCCTTTAATACATAATGTGGATCAATAAAGTGACTTAAACCCAAGTTTCTTACAAGGTTTATGGCGATCGTTTTCTCCCATGTCACCTCATTGAAGACTCCAGCATTGTTGCACAGGATATCAATTCCTCCAAAGGTTTCTATAGTTTTCTGAAAGGCAGCTTGAGATAATAGACAGTAAGTCATCACACCTTAACCACCTTTATAATGTGACATTTATAAACTTGCAGCAATAAAGGCAGTTATTTTATAGCCATTTATAGCTGCTTTGAGTACAATAGTCCTCATAATCATGCTAGACTCTGCACTGCCATTTATTGGAAATTTGATTTCACCTTTCAAGTTTTGTGCACCAGACAAAATTGTAGAAATCCTATTTTGTAAACCTGGACTTATCTAGCACAACTTTAAGGCATGCTATGGAAGCATGCTACCTCAGGAATCTGATCAGTTTGTCTAAAATTAAATGGTGCCAATCTGCATTAGCATCATGGTTAAAACCCTTATGCTCTGTTAAGTTCTGACTGCTTATTGACACTCACCCTTGAGCATTACATAGTTCCTTTCCAGCTGCAGATAATTTCCCAGTTCGTGAGCTTCTGCCTGCTCAGTGTTTCTTTAAAGCAGCTGACCTACACACAGTTCAAGCTTTAACTCCCACTCCCTGTGTACACCGTTGTGCATGCATTTTACCTTTGATCTCCTCTTCGGAGTCAACATCGCAGAGCAGGAATATCACTTTGTCTGGCCCATGGGCTTTGGTCAGGATTTCCACTAAACTCTGTCCTGCAGTTTCATTCATGTCCAGGATAGCCACCTATAGATGCAGGACAGCCGCATTTACCATTTTCATTGTTGGCTATATCCTGTTGTAAACCTTTACATTATGATTTTCCATGAGAAATTTTAGCTACAGTAAACCTACAGTAGGAGTCAGCACCTTGTTGCTTTCTCAGACACTGCACTCCAGTGGCAACAAAATTACTGAATATAGAACATTAATTCATTCATTGTTGCCCAAGATTCTTCACATTATCCAGTTGTAAAAATGTGTGGCTTATACACCAAACAGCCTGCATTTTCAGAGAGACATCCTGCCTAAAAAGACTAATCAGCAAGCCGAGACAATACGGCTGGAACAGATTTAAAAGCTACTTCATCTTCAAGCAGGCCTACACATTTTAAGATGCCCCCTGATGGACTAATGCAACTTTGTATACAGATGCAGAATTAACAGATTAATGAAAGGGATGCAGTTGAAGTCTGCTCAGCTGACTCGCTCATTCTGACTCTTAAGCATGTTTTCCTTCATACCCTGCAGAGTCCAAGAAGTCCATTAAGGAATTGCCTACTTAATGCATTTTATTTAGTCATCTACCCCTGTTATAAACAACTACTCCAGCTGTTAAATATTTACTCTGCTCCTTGTTTTATAAGACTGTTGGCTAATTACATATTAAAAGGATAACAGGTGTAAAAATACCCACAAGACTGAGTTCCATATTTGAGCTTAAACTCTACCTTTGCACCATTTTGCAGAAGAATTTCCACTATTGCTTTTCCTATTCCCATCGCTGCTCCAGTCACTACTGCAGTTTGACCATTGAGAGCCATTTCGTAAAGAGACTGGCGATGTTCCACTGACAAGGAAATAGGAAAGTGTTAAACTGAGAGAAGTTGTGTGTTCTATATGTCACTGGTCATCAGGAAGCCACACAATTTCCAGCTGGGTCAAACATCAGGGAGGGGCAATCAGAGTAAGTGAGAGCACCTGATGAGTAGCCCAATTAAGTACAACAATGTTTGCACTCACTTTTGGAGGCCTGGAGGTAACAGCAGTTTTTTTAGACTTACACAATTGGAACTAACCTAACTCTCAGTATGATAATATATCTTTATAAAGGCTACATAAATAAGTGGAGTATTCTGAAATTAAATATGAAACTCTCTCATTTTGGAAGTTTTGGGCATTGTACTAGAGTTTTATTTATACCTGATATTCAGAAATCTCTTAATACTGACGGTCACTGGTGGAGGTGTGTGCGTGGGTGGGTGGGTGTGTTTGTGTGTGTGTGTGTGTGTGTGTGTGGCCACTAGATGGAAGTCTGGAGCTGTTTAGCTCTCTGAGCTACTGTCTTCTGATCAGTTCTACAAAGTCTGAACAAGTCAATGAGAATGTCAAACAGACCTTATTTTATCCTTTTCTTTTTACTACTTTTACCTAATGTGGAAAAATCCCTTTCAATGAGAGAAGCATAATTTAAAGTAAAAAACAAAACAAAAATTTATATCTGATGAGAGAGATAGGTACACTCAGCCATACATCCACATGCATCCATGAAGTATGCACTCATCTGAACAGCATAAAGGGTTTTTTTGTACAAGGATTTTTAGCTACAGTGCTATCAGCTGGTCTCAGGTTTGGTACACCACACCCACATGGTTGAGCCCACTCTGATGGTCATGAAGTAAATGGGAGCAACTCAAATACTCCATATGCTGACTTTATGGAGTAATGAAGCATTAATGAGTCAGACTGCTCCCTGACAGAAGCTCCAGCACAACTAAAGCTTCGTCATCCGAAGTCTTGAGCTTCCAGCAGGCCATAGGCTGAAAGCCTGAGACTCATTGCGAGCCTAAGATAGAATTAAGTTAAATTCAGTCCCAAATCTGACAGCAAGTCAATGCAATGAGGCGTCACCAGCAGCATTTTGAACTAACACTGACATTAACGCTTCTTGGTCTGAACAAGTGTGGAACAGGTTGCACAGAGATCAGAAAATTAGTGTGGTGCCAGCAGTTTAATGAACAGCATCATAATACTGACAGCAGCTGTTCATCCCTTGTAACTGCTGGTGTCTGCATTATTTAGGGGTATGGGAAAACCTTTAATACATACATAACTTATTATGAGGGGTCACACGGAGTCACTGATTATGTTTTAAGGCCAATTTAGCTGGATTATGTTGGATACTTCCGTGTTACTTTTTCCTGTACCACTATGCAAGAGTCTGAGTTTTTGCACTGTGCCTGAAAATTTAATTTAATTTAATTTAATTAACCCATGTTTAATTTCACTGAAAAGCTCCAGAAGCCTTCTGATCAGTTTTAGAATATTTAGAGAAAGCAGGTATAAGTAGGTATACTCTACCTATACAGTGTATGACTCATACTTACAGAGTAAGAGTTGATTGCATGTGTTTACCATTGAACCTCCCCGTTCCCTGATATTAGCTTTTCTATCTGTGTGTGTGGGGGTGCATGCGTGTGTGTCCGCGCGTGCTCGGGACACTTATTGCTTAACGGGTTTCGTTAAGCATAGTTGGCAAGACTGTGCATGTTGCTGTAACTGTAGAACTCACTGTGTGGGAGTCTGGTCAAAGATTTCTGTCACAACCGCTAGAAACAGAAAAGAAGTGGCGCATGATGCTGAAAATAATGACGCTCAGCGCTTGAAATGTTTTCCCTTTTTGTTCAGCCCATTAAACAAGAAGGTCAGTAAGAGTTTTGTGAAATGCATGATTTTTTTTCTTTGTAGCACCAGCTACACACTTAATTGCTGTGTAGGGCGGGAAGCACAGGCATTAATGTGATGTGATTTAACAGTCTTCTTGAACTGAATGGCAACTCAAAGGAAATGCTTTTAACACGGACTTTTTGGATCCCTGCATCAGTGAGGTATGCTCTGAATTTTTTATGATTAAATGACTTTTTATTGTCTAACCCTCAAGTGACCAAGCTATTTTAGTAATTAAAATGACTCATAGTGAGGTCACTGATGACCCCAACATATAAGATTACTTTTGTCGTGGTTCTTTTTCCTATATTTATGATAGATATTTTAAAATCTTATGAAATCTTTCTGATTTTTGATTATTAATAAGCAAAAGGGAGTTTTAGAAAACACACAGACAATTCTTGTCTGCTACCTTTTTAAACTGCGTCAGTAAAATGGTAGCTCATCTGACCCATGATCACAATTCACAGTTTATTGTAAGACGTGACACACACAAAGGATGTTTTCCTATCATTGGCTGGCTGTATTATACAAACTAATGAAAATTAAAATCCACCGAGAAGTAAAAGAGGCTCTTAAATCTTCGTATCCAGGACAAATTAATGTTGTTTCACTAGAATCTGACCAATACTCTAAGTGGAGCAGTGATTCTTGTGATAATGGGAAAGGGCCTGTAAAAGGACAAATAAGACCTTGACTTTGACCCCAGTCTTCTGAGAAGAAGCAGTGCCTGTGAATGTGTTTCTTATATGCTTCTGTTTAAAACAAGACCCAAGACATCTTGTCTGTAGACGTGTATTTCAAAGATTTTGTGCAGTGACTTTGAAATACGCATCTGCAGCAGTTAATCTAGCTACTCTAGGCCTGATATTTAAGAGTCACTTCAAAATATTAAAATGCAATGATTAAAAGTGGGAAAGTGCAATTAAATCTATAATTCAAATATTTCCTGATGGACTGTATTTATCTGCTGATACTTGCCTTTTGGTACATAAACTGCAAATATAATCTCATGAAGATTACTTAATGTTGTCTTTAAATCATCATTTGAAGAATACATTATTTCAGACCACATGCATTCCAAATTTAACATTTAACTGAACAATTACGTTTGGAGAACAACTCAGCAGCTCATCAGAAGCCCTCCTGGTTTAGAGAAGTATAAATAACTACAGTTGTAGTTCCACTCATCATGGGCATGAGTGTCATGGAAACGTTGGGCTTTTAATGGCTTTTTTGAACTGTTCTTTTTTCCAGGCTGCAACGATTGTACAGCAAACATTTTTTAATTACTTAAAAACAAACAAAAAAAAAACAGAATAGGGTGCATAAGATGGATTTTGGATAATTCCACACAGTCTCAAAGTCTACATACAGGCTCAAATATATCCTCTCACTTAAATCTTTTAATAAGTGAGCTGAAGGTTTTATAGTGTCTTTTAACTTTGCAAGGCCAAGGCCTTGAATAACTACAGCTGGTAGTTTCTCTTAGCCAGCACTCATCGGACTGACCAATACGCAAAACAATGGGAAAAATGCAAGGACCTCAGTAAAGATCTTAAGAAGGGGAATTAAAGATTTACACAAGGTTGGAAGGTCTGTTGGAGCCATTTTTAAACAACTGCTGAACCCCCTGCTCCAAAATCGACACCTTCAAGCTCAACTGAAAATTGCAGCTACCCACATGGACAAACCAAATAGATCTGGAGGAAAGTTTCATAGTCAGACCAGACAGATTGAGCATGTATGTTTGGAGTAAAGGTGAGGCTTTCAAATCAGAGACCACTGTATGAACGTCAAGCATGGTGGTTGTAGCATGATGCTCTGGGCTGTTTTGCTGCCAGTGATACTGGTACGTTGAAAAAGTGGAGGGAATAATGAAGAATACCTCCAGATTCTTCAGCTTCAGCTCAACTCAACAGCTAGGCAGTTGAAACTTGGACACAGTTGGGTGTTCACAGAGAACCATGATCATGACTTCAACCCTATTGAAAATGTCTGGACTGCGCTTCAAAACTGGAACCATGCTAGGAAACCAACCAGTTCAAATTAACTCTACCAATTCTGCCAAGAAGAATGGTGTGTGATCCCTGGTTTTGCATGTTTCCTTGTAGTTACAGTTTGTATTCCTGTTTCCAGTCCTGTTTGCATCTCAGTTTGTTTCAAATTTGAAAGACTCTGGCAATAAAGCTGTTCTTGAGTTCACATCCTGTTTTTGAGTCCTGCATATCGGGTCCAACTCTACTCGTCACACGGCCGACGACGTGTTCACCCAATTCTTGTTTTTTTTTAAAGTCTTCAAATATGTATGCTGTGCAATCATTGCTCCCTGGGAAAACAAAACTTCAAAGAAATCATTAAAAGCTCCAAATTACCATGACATTCATCCCCCTAATGAGTGTAAGTAAACTTCTGACGACAACTGTACATCATAATACAGCATGTCTTATTCTGCTGTGGAGAGGTGAACAGAACTCTGGCCCTGAACTGCCACTAGGTGGAGCACAGAGTTGCCATCAGAGGTTGCCACATGGCTGGCTGCCTGTTTCAGTAGAGTCCATTTTCGACTTAGTTTCTTGTATGGTTGAACACAGAAAGATAAGAGTTGCTTTAACTTTTGCCATGCTATCCTCAATCTTTTGCAGAAACCATGGTGTTTAAATGTGGCATTTTTACTAATCTTGTAACTTTTCTGCTTCTTTTTGAAAGGATGTGCTATGTCCACTGAGGGTATCTTTAAGAAGTTGGTGGAACAGCTTGATTACAATTATGACAACAGCACCTGATGTAAACTCAGACTTTCAGATTGTCATGGTATATTTTACTGAAATTGCTCCACTTTTGTATTTTCAATATTACATTCCTGTCTCTCAACATATACACCGCTCAAGAAAAAAAATATAGGAACACTGATATGGACTGGGTAATGTGTTGGGAACAAAATGATTCCATGTTGTTGTTTGTTAGAAATGAAAATTACCAACCTGCCCCAAAAATCATAGTGAAAAAAATGATGCAGCAGGGTAGTTAATTTTGCCAAAATTTCCTTGCTCCAACTCTAAATGGTACTCAGTGGTGTGTATGGACCCCATGTTCTTGTATGTTCCTAATGAGATGACGGATGGTGTGCTGGTCCAGATCTGAACCAGGGCATCACTGAGCACCTGAACAGCCTGAGGTGCAACCTGACGGTAGTGGATGGACCAAAACATAATGTCCCAGAGGTGTTCTGCTGGATTTAGGTAAGGCGAGTGTGGGGGCCAGTCAATGGTATCAATTCCTTCATCCTCCATGAACTGCATGAAAACTCTCTTCACATGAGGCCGGGCATTGCTGTGCACCAGCATAGGGTCTGACAGTGGGTCCAAGGATTTCATCCTGATACCTAATGGCAGTCAGGGTACAGTTGCCTAGCATGTAGAGGTCTGTGTGTCCCTCCATGATATCACTGACCCGCCACCAAACTGGTCACACTGAATGATAACGTTCTCCACAGCTTCTCCAGACCCTTTAATGCCTGTCACATCTGGTTAGGGTGAACCTGCTCTCATCTGTAAAAAAGCACAGGGCACCAGTGGTGCTAATTCTGGTATTCCATCGCAAATGCCAGTCCGTCTCCACAGTACTGGACAGTGAGCACAGGGCCCACTAAAGGACGTCAAACACTCAGCCACCCTCATAAAGTCTGTGATTGTTTGGTCAGAGACATTCGTGTCAATGGCCTGCTGGAGGTCATTTTGTAGCTCTGGCAGTGCTTGTCCTGTTCCTCTTTGCACAAAGGAGCAGATACCGGTCCTACTGACGGGCTAAAGACCTTCTACGGCCCTGTCCAGCTCTTTTAGAGTAACTGCCTGTCTCCTCGAATCTCCTTCATGCTCTTGAGACTGTGCTGGGAGACACAGCAAACCTTCTGGCAGTGGCACATATTGATGTGCCATCCTGAAGGAGTTGGACTACCTGTGCAACCTCTGTAGGGTCCAGGCGTCACCTCATGGTACCAGTAGGGACACTGACCCCAGCAAAATGCAAAACTAGTGAAAAAAAAAAACAGTCAGAAAAGATGAGGAGGGGAAAAAAAGTCAGTGGCCTCCACCTGTTAAACATTCCTGTTTGCTGTGATCTCACACAATAATGAAAGAAGTTTCACACAAATGTCTAATGGGGTGAAATCATAAAGAGGTTAAAGGTCAGCTTCACTGCAAAATCCTAATGTTTGACAAAATCAGCAATACTCTTTGCTGGTGGTATACTGAAATAGTGACACTAATCTTTAATGCCCACATATTAAATTCCTTCTAAGCCTCCGCCATATTATGAGTCAGGATAATAATGGACATAAACTGTAACTTGTCTGGTAGAGGCATCCAGCCGCAAAGCAGTAATTATAGTTCAGTCTCTGCTGCTGGGAGCTGTGGCTGGAAGGATAACTGTCATATCCTTATTGCCAAAATCTTGTTTTGTTTTCTTCGCCTAAAATAGCCAAAATGTTTTTTGTTTGTTTGTTTCTAAGCGAGATCCCTACATTTTGACAGTTAAAATGTTTCTCTTCAGCAGCTGCCAATCACTGTCAGGGTAAAACTAGCGAATCTGGGTTTTGTTTCATATCTGGAAACTGTGCTTTATTAGGTTTGTGAGGTGCTCAGCTCATGTCAAGTTTTAATTAAAACCCTGACTTGGTTCCGGTAAGAAATTTACCTGTCTGAACACCTTAATTAAACTCTCCGAGCTGAGCTGGGGCTGACAAGATGCCTGCTTCTGAGAGAGATGGTACAGTATCAAAACTATTTCCTCAGCTTGATCTATGAGATGTGTGAAAGGCCGACATATGAAACCCCCATTAACTGTTATGAAAAATATCCTTTCAGGTCTGTGCATTCACAAACTGGGTCAACAAAAGGCCCCCCGAGCTCGTCTTGCTTACAGGGCAAATCCACCATTTAACGGCTTTCAGCTGTGATTTGCTGACCAGCTGCTGACTTGTGTTTTCATCCCAGTGGCCCACTGCCATTTCACTGGTGATTACACTGCTAAAGAGCTCCAGCAAGCTGGACAATGCCAGAGAGCTTTACATGTCACCAGTGTCATCGGCCGCAAAGAATAGGCGGCCGCCAATGAACAAAATTTGAGCCTGTTTACAGTGTGAGGCCATGATGGGGAGGCAGGGAGCAGGGCGTGTGTCTGAGTCTATATGTCGGTATCTACAGGAGGCTGAGTGTAAATGCGCAGGCTTTAGTGTAGTTATGTGTAGAGATTATGTGGTCTGAAGGTGTGTAATGATTGCAGGAACTTAATAGAGCTGGGTGTTGTTGGTTTGCCAACAAAGACAGTGGATAACGCCTCACTCCTCAGCCATTTAGACGTGTTTACGTGACCCTAAGAACGAGAGACGGTTTCATTCTGTTGCGCAATAATAAATTGTGGTATGTTTGTGATAAATGACCTAAAAGACAATGAGTCAAGAAGCAGCTCCACAACAGAGCTTAACAAGCCACCATTGTGCTGTTTATGTGCAGCTCCGATAGACACAATGTCCCACAGACACTGTCTGTGTTTAAAGACATTTTGTGTCTTTAAACACAGACAACTCAAATGTATCCGCTCAGAAGCACTCATAAAAAAGCTGCTGCTCCTAACTGCACCATCTGAGTATAATGCCTCAACTATCTTAGATGTTTGGACCATATTAGAGTTATACTACAACAGAAAAAATGTGGCCTCAGTGTATGTTATCATCCAGCCATTTATTTCACAACACACAACACGAGTCCACGCTGCTGCTTGCTCTGCTGTGATGTTGCTCTGCTCTAAACATTGCTCAGAAAGTTGTAAAGAGTGTATTCAGATCCACTCACAATTGTTAAATCTGGAAATTTGCTTTTATCCATTTTTTTAAATCCAATATAACATGAATGTTATATGACTTTGTTAAAGTTGAACTTTTTCCATCTATATCATCAAAACAAACAATAAAAGCCAGAATTTCAATTCTAACTACATATATATACACTCTCCAGCCACTTTGTTGAGGTTTTCAACTGCTTGTTAGCGCAGATCAGCCAATCACAGGGAAGCAACTTGATGCATTTAGACATGGTCAAGATGGCCTGCTGAAGCCCAAACCAAGCATCAGAATGGGGAAGAAGGAAATTTAAGTGACTCTGACCGTGGCATGGTTTTGGGTGCCAGATGGGTTGGTCTGAGTATTTCAGAAACTGCTGATCTACTGGGATTTGGAGTGAGTGGTGATAATGCCGTGACGATGATGCCAGAGGAGAGAAGAATGGCCCGACTGCTTTGAGCTGATGGGAAGGGTAACTTAAATAACCACTCATAGCAATCAAGGTATGCAGAAGAGCACCTCTGAAAGAAGATGGGCTACAGCAGCAGAAGACCCCGGCAAGTGCTACTGCTGTCTGCTAAGAAGAGGAAACTGAGGCGACAATTTGTACAGGATCACCTAAATTGAACACCAGAAGACTGGAAACATGTTGCTTGGTATGATGAGTTTTGATTTCTACTACAGGTCAGAAATTGGCATAAATAACATGAAAGCATGGATCCATCCTGCCTTTTATCAACAGTTCAGGCTGCTGGTGGTGATATAATGGTGTGGGGAACGTATTCTTGGCACACTTTGAGCCCCTGAGCACCAACTGAGCATTGTTTAAATGTCATAGCCCACCTGCATGCTGTTGATGACCATATCCACCCCTTCGGTCTTCTGATAATGAGCCTCACAAACCTCAAATGATCTCATACTGGTTTCTAGGACGTTAGAATAGGTTCACTGTACTCCAGGAGAGTGCATTTTAAACAAAAGATACTCTTTTAGAATAATATAGATGTGCAACTGACAAATCTGCAGCAACTGTGTGGTCAATATGGACCATGATCTCTGAGGAATGAACCTGAGCCACAAGAGAACTGAGGCAGTTCTGAAAGCAAAAAGGGGTCAAAGTAAAAAACTACCATATTACTGTCCTCTGAACTAATTATGTCTTGTATATATTCCCCGTGAGCACAGCTAGTGAACACAGTCAGACTCAGTCGGCCACATCGCTTACCGAGCAGACTGAGCCGCCATCTGACGGATACAAAGTGTCACACACATTCTCCCCACATTTTGTGTATTTGTGCATGTCTAGTCACCTGTGTGCTGTGTTGTTGTCATGAACTGGGCAGTCAGGCAGAGACGAGAGAAGGAGGGAGAGAAAGAAAGAGAGAGAGATTAGGAAGTATCGTCAACACAGGTCTGACGCTGTCGTGTCATGTGCTGTTTTCATCCAAAATCACACAAGTGTCTGCACTGCGCTGTTTAAACCCGACACCAGGAAGCGGAATTAATGATGTCAGTGTATTAATGAAATGACTGCAAAGACAATCATGTTCAATTAGGCATTCATTAGACATTATTTTATACCAGAGGTGTCTTTAGCATTAGTACAGAGATCCCCAAGATGAAATTATTTCTCAAAGGCCATTGATTCTAGGGAGACCAATAGCCGTATCCCCACCTTCATCATTTCATGTATAGACTCATATTAACTCTCTACTCTAACATCTTAGATAACCTTAATAATATTATAGTGAGCCACTTTCTGATTGTTGTGGATGTTGATTTCAACCCAGCCTGCTGTACACCACACATTCCTTCTTGCACTTTATGACATGTGACTTGAAAAAGCTACCGTAAATATGCATTATTTGGCATATGAAAACGTGAGACTACATCACAGGAAATTATGCATAATGCCGCTGGATTTCACCTTTTGTTTTTGCTGAATATTTTCACACTGTGGTATTTAGTAATATCGTCAGTATGAGAAAGCACTTGTACATGTGTGCCCATCAATCAGACTGTCCTTGTAAGATAACCAAGGGTATTTCTTCAGACACAAGGTTGTCTTGTGTGTATGTGTGTAAATGTCTTGGCGCGTCACATTTGAATGTTCCTCATGAGTAAACTGCATTGCATGACCCATTCAGTCATGCTCTTTTCTATTCAGATTTAAAGTCACATGAATGATGAAGGCAATCAATGAGCATTGTGTTCTGGCAGGCCTCCGCAGTGTAGTGGTTTACACAGTTGCTTAGTAAGCAAAAGGTTGCTGGTTTGATTTCAGCAGGAGACACAAGTCCCCCTTAGGGTTGTATCTGGTGTAAAACTCTGCCAAATCAAATGTGGAGCGGCCCACTGAGGTGATGCCTTCTGGCACGAGAGTAGCTTTCCTTCTTTCACGTGTTCTGGCAGCACCATGACAGGTTGCTATTTTTATCTGGAGGACTAACTTTTCTGACAGTTGCGTGATTAAAATTTAGGTAACAAGATTTTTCAGCAGCTGGTCCAGTCTTGTCCACCCCATTCCATTTGCGTAGAGGATTTAGGTCCTCAGTTGGCGTCTACCGTTTCTCAGTTTTGGTATCACAAGTTGGTACTGGTGCACGAATTCTTCCACTAAGCATTTATTTTTATTTTTAACTTTAAAGTGTTCCATGTGGTGAATCACTGATGGGGAAAAAAGCACAATAATGTTGGCAGCTTGGATGAAAATTCACATGCAAGAGAGAAGTCTATATCTTTTGTGAGAGAAAAAAAATGAGTTGGTTTCTGGTGAGGCCACTGTGCTACTGGGTCGGTTTAAAAATAGCATACTATTTATGGATATTTAAATTCAGGAGAATCAGTTGTACTAGCCTTAAAGAGGCCTGCTGTCACTTTTTATGCATGTCATTAGTCAGGAGCACCCATCAGAGTATGGCACAGATTTAAGGGAGAGCTAGAGAAGGTGGATGCAGCAATGTGATGAGTGTGAATTTATATTTAAATATGGCCAGTGTTATTAAAATTTTTATACAAAACTTTTTTTTTTCTCAACAATGCCTCTTGTCATAGAACTGTTTTCTCCTGCACATACCCGTCATTCAAATATAGTAACCAATGCTACGCCCTTCATAATAATGTAGCCATTTACAGTAGGCTAACAGGAAGTACGTACATGCCGTGATCAGTGACAGCATAGTTCTGGCTTTACTCACAGAAAACACTCCAGGAATCCTGCAGGCCGTGTGCAACAGCCGAAGCTACAAACTTCTTTAAAAACAAACTGCAACACATGGCACATTTCTTAAACGCTTATCCTATAAAACAAATAGAAAGATTAAAATGGTGTTTGAGCTTTTAATGTTACGCTCATGGTATTTGTTGCTGTTATGCAGCAACCATGTAAGTAAATCTGCAATATGTTAAGAAAACTAACAAATATCTAAGTGTGTATTTGTGTTACTAGGTTTTGTTGTTTTAGGAATATACATTCAGATTGCATTGCAAAAACTTTATTTTATCTTTAGATTTAGTTATGTGTGCATAGCCTCTCTTGTCATTTTATTTACTAATTGTAATAAATTATTATCCGTGAACAGGAGGGCTGAGCAGCACTGCATAACGTGAACACATTCGTATTAAATGAAAACAGGTTTCGCGAGAAACTGAGAAAGCAGTTGCCAGCTTGAATAACATAATTGACTAACAAGATAGCTTTCTTTGTATTTGAGTATGTAATACAGAACTTGTGCATTTTATTTTTATTTTTAATTAGTGTATCCTAGTTAACCACATTTCTGGAAATTCCAGGGTGAGGTCATTTGAAGTCCTCAAGCAAAGTGGTGGTCTGCCACCTGGAAGACATCAGATCTCTATGAGCGCAGTTTGATGACCCTGATCATGCAATAGCACTTTCTCCTGAAGTCATGATCAGATACCAGTTTTTATGTCCTGGTTTGCTTGAAAAGTATTAATACTTAGGTCTATTATGCAGGTACTTTTACTTAAAATGTATCGCATTGCCTCTCCGACCGAAGATCAAATTGAATATTGCAGCAGGCATCGGTGCATTGCTACAGTAAACTGAATTTCACCCTTCATGCATGACTTCTGCCTATAACGGTGAGCAATGGTGACTGCAGAGGTACAGCTGACTCACGCGAAGCCACTTTCCCTCTGCGTTCAACGCAGGTCATCACTTTCTTTCTCTAAACACGCAGGCACGTTCACTCTTTCCCATACTCTCGTTTTTACACACGCGGAGTATCAAGTGGCGCATTATATAATGAACCAGACAAGCTAAAAAGGGACCTATAATGCTGAGCCACGCATGTCACTATAGACACAACGCAAACACACGCACAACAGACGCGGATTCACCAGAGACACGAGGTTAATCCATCACTATGCTGCGGCTAATGTAGAAAACTTATAGGGGAAAAGCAAATTTTGGAAATCAGGAGCGAGCACACACGTGCTGCTCCGGTATGCACACGTGTGTATAGTGTGTGAACTCTGAGAGGGGGTTCGCATGGCGACCCCTTTTTTTTTTAATTACAGAAAAATCAGCTAAATAACACACACCAGTACAAATGTCACGTGGTATCCAAGAACACGTATTTACAACCGTTAGTTACAATCAAAAGCTTGTATTTTGGACAGAAAATGATCTAAAGGTGATGAGTTGGTGACACGTCCAAAGAGCAAGCCCGACGTCATCAGAGGATTCGCGCTGCGTTTAAGTCTATCGGAAAAATCTGTTGTGGAAATAGACGGTCGACAGGATGAGAACAAATGGTGTGTGCTGTGAGTCACCATAAGTAATTATTATTATCTCCCTGTGCCTGCACAGGTTTCCAGCAGGATCGAGGTGGGCAATTAATATTCCCAATAACCAATAAGGTGAACTCAATTAATTTAATCTATTTATAAGCTTATTGGTGCAGCCCTCCATAACAGTCCCAGTTTCTCATGTGGCCCCTTGGGTTTCCTAGGTGCTTGGGTTTCCTCCCACAGTCTAAAGACATGTTAGCCTAACAGTGCTTCTAAAATCCAGGCCTCGTGCACCCCTGCCCTGCAGGTTTTAGATGTGTCTCTGCTTCAACACACCTGAGTCAAATATAGAAGTCATTAGCAGGACTCTGGAGAACCTGACTGCATACTGAGGATGCAATTCAGCCATTTGATTCAAGTGTGTTGGATCAGGGACACATCTAAAACCTGCAGGGCAGGGGGGCATGAGGCCTGGATTTGAGAACCACTGGCCTAAGCTAAGGCCCTAACTAACAACAGTACATAAACTCGATAAAAAACTGTGCTGAATACACATCTGAAAAAAAATCACACTGATAGCATCTGTGGTACAGTTGGTGCTATTTTAAAGTCTCCATTTTTTCATTTATGTTTGCTTTTATAGTGTTACTTAATCCAGCGCAAACATTTTCATATCTTATTCTGTTCCTTTGCTGAGTTAAACAAAGCCTAAATAAATGTGTGTCTTAAACAACAAATATTACAAGTGTGTAACTAGCTTTTTTTGATAGAGCATATGATTGAGGGTGATAAATCATGATGTGAAAGCTTATTGGAGCATTTGATTGGCCCACCTCCTGCCCAAGAGAAAGAAAGCTCTGATCCAATCAATCCCTGTTAAAACAGTTGCAGTTAAACTGATCTAGAGCCGGGCATTTCTTTGTCTTAACTTAATGCATGATGTGCTTAAGTGCATAGTGGCACTTCAAGGGCAACTTTTGAGCTACGAAACAAAATGTGCTGGATTAAATCAAATCTATGTGCCTATCAATAAAACATTTAAATTCTGTCTTTTACAGTTACATGTTTCTCTACTTCTATTCCGGAAGAACAAACGACAGAAAGTATGCATTAAAAGGAGCTATTTTATTATTGTACGTCTCCTTTGTGGATTGAGTCTTTAAATTCTATTTTTAACGCCAAATGAAAATAGATTCAACGGCTGCGTTTATCCAAAACAAACAGCGTGACTCAGTGATTCATTTTGTTACTGAAAGCGCTTGAATGCACCCGACAAAGAGCCACTTTACGACTTCCCAAATTGGAAATTAAGAGGTTTTTGAGACGAGGAAGCGCTTGAAAGCAGCACGTCGACCAAAAGCGCGCCCCCTGCGTTTACGTGCCTCCTCCCCCTCCAAACTGTACGTGCGCGTACCCATCTATCGCGTGGTGGGGATCATCCATGTTGCTGCTAGTGGTGGAGATAAGGTTGTAATCCTGAGAGGCCTTCGGAGACGTTTCTTAATTTTTTTATATGCTCCAACTCGGCGCTGAGTGCTCCGCGTCGTAGACTGAAGCTCGTTTGGTCTAGGAGCGACACAGGAGCGGCGGACTCTGCGGAAAAACTTCACGTTTCCCTGAAATTGAAGGCGAATTCGGGCCGGGGGGAGGACTGTGGTAATCCTGAGGGGGGAAGAAAGACGGTGGTGGGAAATGGCCACTCAGGTGGAGGCTCTCCTACCCGGCAACCCGCTTGCTCAAGCGAAGGAGCACGGTAAAGTGATCCGCGGTGAGCCAAAAGAGGAGGCGAGCGGCCGGAGTGACGGGGCCAAGCGGCAGACGGGTGTCGCCGACCAGGGAAGCAGCAGCGAGCGGCGGCGGCGTCGGCAGCAGCAGCAACTCCGGACAAGGAGGGACCAACGGCACGGAGGAGCAGACCGTCAATCGGGCGATAGACGAGAGCAAAGGCGGTTGTGACAGTGAAGACAAGCAAAACGAGGAGGGAGGTAAAGGCGTCGGCAGCAGAAAGGAGTTTACTGAAGCTCCCCCGCCCAAGGTGAACCCGTGGACGAGGAAAATGAATGCTGTGACCGTGGTCAGCGTGAATGGACAAGCACACCACGGTCTGTACCTTCCCTACATGTTGATTTACTGGCTGTCAGTGTTGTGTATGTTCGTACAGGTGTGGTCGCACGGGGGTAAATGATATTTATTGAACAAAAAAAACCCAAACCCCAACAGAATTGATGAACAAGCTCTAACTGTGATCTCTGCAGGGCGGTTATATTTGGAGTTAAAGCCCCCTCCTCCAACTCATAATGAAGGCTATTCTTGGGGAACATGGGTGGCTGATTGCACAAGTGATCACACCCTTAAAAAAAGTCAAGGTGCTCCAAAGTGCCTGCAGCTCTTGTGAAAATTAAAAGTTGTAGTTTAGGGATCCAGTTCCTCAAATAGCTATTTTGATCGACGGTGGGGACGTTAACGGGTACTTTGTGTCGTGCAAAGGTTACAAAGTTGCTCTTTGGTGTCATCAGAATAGGCGAACTCCATGCATTTTTAGTTGAAGGAGTTTTTGATCCCACTTGGTGTGTGTGTTTCTGGCTTTTTAAGCGGAGGAGTTAATTTTAGCAATGTCATCGTGCATGCTCGCTGCAGAGACTTTAAACTTTCCAGTTAGGAGGAGAAGATAGCCAAAGGAGCTCTCCTGTCTTCATCTTCTCCCTCCTTCTTCTCCTGCTGACACCCACCCTTTGCACACAGCCACATCTCTGCTGACACACACTCCCCATGCGTGCCAAATATTTAAACCAGTATTTACTACTGTTTACATGTTTACTTTTGAGGCCGGTTTCGAGACAACCACAGCACCAGACACAATCGGTATAACCGCCCATGTCTTGCATCGCATCAATTAGCATTAGGGGGACGAGCCCTTTCGGTTGTGTAGCAGCTAAGCCGGCTAACAATAGCACACAGACTCCCTTTTTTTGGCCTAGTCCTAGCCAAGCCCTTCTCATTCAGATGTTAGCCTAGCTCCCAGGTGGCTAATACACGTTCCTAGTCAGCCTGTGCAAAACACGTCAGGCTCACAGTCGTTTAAAAATACCTTCTCGTTGCAGAAAGGATTGTCAAACGTGAAACATTTGCTGGTTTAAGCTCTAAAAAGGAGCATGTTTGTTATGAGACATCACGTGTTCACTCCACGTGTTCCCCGAGAGAAAGGCATGGGTGCTGCTAGCTAGCTGTATGCTCAGCCGCTTTCGGTGCAGAAAAGGGCGGATAATGCATGCGATGGTCCTGCGTGAGGCAGTCTGGGGGGTTTTGTGGTGAAGAAGCCGGTTGTCACGTCGTGTATCTGTTGTCAGAGGAAACCCCGACTCCTACTCTGCTCCTCCGCCCTGTTAGCTGCCGTTAGCACGGAAGCTAGCAGGCAGATTTCATCATGGTTTCTGTCTTATCTCTCGATGATCCCGAAAGCATATCACTATCAGTTATGTTTTTTCTTTAAAATTCACTCGAAGTTACCTGAGAATAAGCAGCGATTGTCGATAATTAATTTGGTGGAGTGATTTTTGGTGATGGACATGTAGGAGACAGCTCCCTGTTCTGTTAAAGCAACGTGGTTTTCATGTCTCTCAGCCATGTGTTATTTTCCTGGACGCCGGCTGTTTTGCAGCCACACAGTCAGGTCCGACTCTTTGTTTGCACAAGAGCTGAAGCATGTGTAACTCATGTAGACTTCACCCTGTACTCGGGGTAGATTGGATTGGTTTTTGCTCCTAAATCTGTCACATCAGCACACGAAGAGCCAGTGGTGGAGCTTGCCAGGCAGAATTACCCCCCACTACCCCCTCCCACCCTTTCATGTTGTTGGAAACCGGTTTGTTGGTAGACTTTTTGAGGTAGTGGCTCCAAACCTTTTGGGGTTTTTTTTGTTTTGTTTTTTTTTGCTTTTTTTAGTGTTTTACTAATCCACTACCAGTGCAGCTTGGAAATTCTATTCGCAGGTTTTTGACCTTATCGCTTATTTGTTCATTAAGAGTTGACAGTTTGTACAGACAGAGGTGAACCTTGCCCTGATTTATTTTATTTAACTAAACGTGGCCACTCATATTGAAATGTGACTATCATGAGGAATTTTCAAGGAATCAAAGGTCTTTGTCATTCCAACACCTGCATTTGCATGAAGTGAAACGAAATTTTGCACTCGGTCCGGTTAAAAGCCAACAAGAATAAGGACACACAAGGAAGGTATACAAAAACCAATTTGCAGAAAGCTTATCATAAAATATGACAGCATGCAGGTATTTGCTTCCTTAAAACAGTTTTCATAACACATATGTTTAAGATGTGTAAGATATTAGTCTAGAAACTATTTTACCATTGTCACAGTCACATGTACTTTGTGTGTCCTTGAACAAGATCCTGGACTCCTTTTGTTGATAAAGCTACTAGCTGCAAGGCTGGAAATGTCACAGTGGGAGAATTTTACAAAGCATTACTTTAATTTGTTGCAAGAGAAAAGTGAATTTGAACAACTGACCGACTTAATGTAATATGTTTGATAGCTGAACTTTCAGTTTACCTGTAGTTTACTTAATTCAGTTTCTAAATAATAAACTGCAACGAGCCCATTTAAATGTGTGGAAAGTAGCATGGCATAAATCTATGGGATAAGTATCCAGTCATAAACCTAGTTAAAACATTATCATAACTACCCACCACATATTCTATGGAAGACTGCTCATCAGCTGACTCATGGTGAACATTTAACAGGCACGAGAGATAAAATCATGTTTTTCTCAAGACGTGGACAGAGCTGTTCCCTCTCATACAGAGGTCAGAGAGGACATTCTTTTCAGCCTTTAAATGTGCTGTCCTAGAGAAAATCTGAGACACCATTGTCTGTCTGGACTTTAAGCATCTTGCATGTGTAATGTTTCTGTCCAGAAATGATGAATCAAGTTTCATTTAAAATACTGGTTTTGTTTGTTAGCTTCAGAGTAAGTCTCACCCTCATTTGGCTGTTAATATTTGTTGCAAACATGAGTGGGTCTGGTCTTCAGGGAGTGTGGCTTAATGTTTACTCCAAAAACCAACATTGGCACTCTAGCACACCACACCAGTTTCCTCCAGGCTGTATGGAGCACTGACCACAGGCTTATAGGTGCACTGTGGAGCTATCATGAAAACAAAAATTCAGTTTATATCAGGTATTTACGAAAACACTTTGTTGGACATCTTAAAAACCTAACAGATATGTTGAAAGGATTTCATTACTCATTAATCATTCGCAAAGACCACTTTTTAAATTGGGAGTTATTTTCAGCAGCAGAATTTTGTACGTTTTTTTTTTTTTTTTTTCCCATTTTTGATTGAAATTCTTTGTGGGTTTTTTTCGGGCC
>VUQK01008957.1:0-19104 GCA_015106715.1 Bujurquina vittata | reverse complement strand
AAGGGCACATTAATACGTGCCATTGCCAGAAGGTTTGCTGTCTCTTCCAGCACAGTCTCAAGAGCATGGAGGAGATTCCAGGAGACAGGCAGTTAGTCTAGGACAGTGGTTCTCAAAACCAGGCCTCGTGCCCCCCTGCCCTGCAGTTTTTTGATGTGTCCCTGATCCAGCACACCTGAATCAAATGGCTGAATTGCCTCCTCAGTATGCAGTCACATTCTCCAGAGTCCTGCTAATGACTTCTATATTTGACTCAGGTGTGTTGAAGCAGAGACACATCTAAATCCTGCAGGGCAGGGGGGCATGAGGTCTGGATTTGAGAACCACTGGTCTAGGAGAGCTGGACAGAACTGTAGAAGGTCCTAAATCCATCAGCAGGACTGGTATCTTCTCCTGTTCCTCCTTTGTGTAAGGAGGAAGAGGATGAGCACTGCCAGAGCTACAAAATGACCTCCAGCAGCCACTGGTGTGAATGTCTCTGATCAAACAATGAGAAACAGAGTTCATGAGAGTGACCTAAGGGCCAAACGTCCTCTAGTGGGCCCTGTGCTCACTGCCCGGTACTGTGAAGTCCAATTGGCATTTGCCATAGAATACCAGAATTGGAAGGTGCTTTTGACAGCTTCACCCTGAGCACATGTGACAGACGTGAAAGGGTCTGGAGAGCCGTGAAGAATTTTATACTGCCTATATACTGTAGTATAGTATAGAAAATGTTGGGTACAAGTTTCAGGCTCATGTTTGGCCAAGTTATGGAATTAAAAGAATGGCCCTCTTCAGAATTATATAAATTATATAAATTCATAATTATTCATTTATTTAAGTGTATATCACTTTAATGTTGCAGCTGGTGATGCTTTTAATTACTTGGATAGCTGGAAAGCTTCATCTATAATAATGCAACATTATGTATCAATAGATCCATCCATCCTCTTCTGCTTATCCAGTTCAAGGTTGCAGTGGGGCTGAAGTTTATCTAAGCTGTCATAGACATCCACTCTGCAGGCTGGCAGTCTATCACAGGAATAAGACTCAGACAGCCATTCATGCCTACAGCCAATTTAGAATCATGAGATAGCCTAACATGCATGTCTTCAAACTGCGGGAGGAAGGAAGAGCACCCAGAGAGAACCCACACAGATGTGGGGAGAGCATGCAAATTCCACACAGAGTGGTCCCAGCTGGCCAGTGGATTCAAACCCAGTACCTTGTGGTGAGGCAATGCTGCTAACCACTGCGCCACTGTGCCAGTAATGTATTATTATATAAATATACTAATATAAATACCATTATATTTATATTGTTAAACCTGAAAAACTAACATTTAAACATAATTGGTATGAAATACAAAGCAGAAAACATGGATCCAAATTATAGCGGGGACAGAAGTAGAAGCAGCACAAGATAGGAACATTTAAAGTACAATGAAGGTGTACCTCATTAAAGTATTTCGGTAGATGTCCAAAGGTACATGCAACCACTATGCCTTGATCTAGTGATAATATAAGATAATACAGAAAATGAGAAATTCCCATGTTAAAGTAGCCAAAACAAAAACAGTTTACAAAAGTAATAAAATTAAATACACCGTGACCACACAAAGCAGTTCAGTGAGGTTAAAAAAAAACAATTGAGCTAAAGGAGCTCAACTGAATAAAAAGACAAGATTAAAGACAAGAATAAAGGAATTCAGTAGACCTAAAATCTAGTGAAATATTTCACTATATAGTATTTATATTTATGTTGTGTATATAGCGCTTATATTGTGTATATAATATTCTTAGTCACACAGTATTCATATTGTTTATAAAGTATGGAGTATTTATAGTGTGTCTTTATATTACTGTTAATTGCTGCTGTTGTAACAAAGCAATTTCCTGCAAGGGATCAGTAAAGTTTTATTAAATAAAAAATACCAACTAATGCCCGGACATGAAAAAAATGACAATGGAAATAAGGGATAAAAGTCAGCAAATGTGAGATCAAATGTATTATTATTTAGTGCACATCTAATCAAAGGATTACATTTGCATTTGAATTAAGTCTGTGAGTTGTGAAAGAAAGCATAAATATTTTTTAAAAAAAAGAAAAAAGAAAGGTCTCCAGATGCTCAGAGAGAGGCTGTTAAACATTCGGAGGAGTTTGACATTGAGCTGCAGGCTGGCGGTAACCACGATGAGCTGTCGGCTACACTCAGCGAGTCTTCATCAGAGCTGGACACAGGACGGAGCCACGGACACGCGCGTCACCGCAGAGCTCCAGAGCCGGGACGGGAATGTTTCCCAGCATATGAAGGTCAGGGACAGCTGAGTTTGATCTCTACATGTTAGATGTTTTGGTGGTGTGTGAGACCACTGGTTTGTTTACTTGGTTCTTCTTTTGTTTTTGTTTCAGGCTTTGAGGTTTCTCGGGACATGAACGCGCTCCTCGGCCACTTTAATAACTTCTTCTTGCAGCTGTTTCGAGGACGCGAGCATGTCTGCCAGTGCGTCTGCGGGAGGTAACATCCAAACTCCACCTGTTATTTGTCATGTGTATTCTGCCCTATTAAACTCATATTTCCTTATCTGTAACGTTCATTCTGCAGATGATGAACAGACTTTTTCTTCTTATTCTTTTAATCCAAGATTATCTGCTCATTCAGGGTTGATGAACCAACCAGTTTCTTTCTTCATTAACAAAAGTTGTTTGGAAGACATCTTTTCCCCCCAGCAGACAACGGAGCAGGCTAACTGAGATGTTTAAAGAGTCAAATAATATCCTCCGTCCATATTCATTTTTCATCACCTTTACTTGCACATCCTGACGTGTGACATCATGTTTACTATTTACCGTAACATTGTAGTGTCTCCTATGTGTGTGTCCTGTTTTAGCACGCACTAATATGTACTTTACTTATTTCAAAGTGCTGAAAATGGGTCAACGGACCATTGTCTTATTTCTTAACTTTGATGACATTGATGTTGCTTTTCTTTGTCACCTCAGCGACAAAGCCTATCATGTTGTTCCATATCATGGAGCCATGTCCACAGTGGACATCAGTGACCGTTGCTATGGGCGCTCCATCATGACCAAGCAGGAGATGGATCTGATAGCTGGGATGCTGCTGGGCCTCTGCATCGGCTGGTTGTTGATGTGGCTGGATCGTGTGTGTGGCACAGGGCGCTTCCATTCTGGAGGACAAACCAACTCACCAGTGAGTAAACTCGAACCTTGTGTTTAGGTGTTTAACGGCGAAGACTCGACTCAAACACGATCAGAAACCTCAGTTAAATTTCACCGTAATAGTTCAACTGCAGCGGATTCACAAAAACTGGGAACAGGAGAGAGAAGAAACTGTCCAACAAACATTTTTATGTGTATACTGTGGGATAAATTTTAACTACATGTGTTAACTCCTTAACAGGGCTCAGTTTCTGGTCATCGATGCCATAATTCAGAAACATGAGGAACTTGTTTACGCATCCACATCCTGAACGCTCAGAGGAATCCGGTGGGAACGTGTTGCATGTAGAGCCGCAGGTTAATAGAAACATTTGATATAAAAACTTAAATTTAACATTTTAGGTTTGTGCTCTTTTATTTCTATGAACAAACTGTAGTTCTGATTGAAATATAATAGCCTGTGATAACAGAGGTAATAATGACATTTTGACAGTGACAGGAATCACCAACATTTAGGGAAAAAGATACACACTTCCTCAGGGAATTCTCGTAAAAGCTGAACATTTCTCAGTTTCAGTTGCCTGTTTTTTTTAATATTTCTGTTATATGGAAACATTCAAGGTGTTAAGCAGCCTTAGCTACTGTATGTGCACATGTACTGTACACAGACTCTGCAGCTCTCAATGTTTTTCTGTGCTTCTGCTTTACAAACTAATAAAAACAAATGCCAAAAGCAAGTATCTGTGGATCTAAGGCTGTATGTCAGACTATGCAGAGAACCCTTAAATTAAATACTCCACCATCCCAGTTTTGCACAACTGTCAGAGTCACAGTGATGCAAAATGATCAGAAGTATACAGACTTGACCACAGACGGCTTGTTCGAGTGAATGTGTGGTAGTTGCTTATGTGACGAGGTAGAGATGAGGAGTCCGTTTGTGTGATCCAAGTCCAATTCTTACAAGCTTCAGACCACTTTTCTGGCCAGCCAGCTCCCCCACTTTGATGCTACAAAAGGCTTTAACCGTGAACTTCCCAAGATGGGTAAATCCATTTTTATGTGTAAAATTGAAATTATTCTTTGAATAATTGTTAAATATGTCATAGAACCTTACATCTATTACATGACAGCATTTTTTTAAATCAGGCAGTACAATACGTTCCCATCTTCATAATAAAAAAAAAAAAACCCTTCACTTTCCCTGTCAGGACTGCCAGATTGATGTCTTACTCATGCGAATCTGTACATCACAGCATATAAAGATGACCCATAACATGTGACAGAGTGTTTAATCATGCAGCCTATTCCAAACCAAGGACAATTTCATGCCCTTGACTTTCCTTTGTACGAGGCTTCTACAAGAACTGTTATTATAGTGAAATATTGAAATCCCAGATGGATTTCTATAGGTCTTCTATAGGCCTTCTCTCTATTATATATTGTGCTGCTCTTCCCTCTCTGCCTTTCAGATCCATATATAAAGCTCGGCAATGTCACAGCAGGGCGGATCTCTCTACACTTATCAGTGCTTTATTAGGCTTTTGGCTTCTGAGAGAAATTTTACCTCAACACAAATCATCATTTGTAGTAACAATATTTACTTTTTAAGAAAACATGGACCGATTTCATTATTTCAACAGAGACGAATTAGTACAACATTTATATAGTGTAATTACAGACACAGCGACTGGTTTCCATGTAAAGTAAACTTTTACATTGTGTACGTTACACATCAGACTGAAAGAGTCTCAGGCATCATTTGTTTTTTGAAATTAATTGGTTGTCATAAAGACAGTCCAACAGGCTTTTAGAGTAAAACTTTCTAGCTAAAGAGGCAGAACACTAAAGCTTCCTATCCAGGCAGCACCATTTGAAAAATCTAACTCAAACTGGAGTTCCATCTTTGGTAGGAGAGGATCCAGCCTGGTCGTCTTCTCTCATCTTGCTCTCACCGTCATTGGAGGCACCAGGTTGGCCTAAACACTCTGCTGTTGTCTTAGCTTCTGCTTTGGCAGCATCGCTGCAGTTATGTCCAGCACCTTTGGCGCCTGCTGAGAGGTCGATGCCTTCTTGTTTTGCATTACCCTCAAGGACAGGAGCGATCAGCTCCTGAGCCTGAGGTGCCTCGCTGAGGGGAAGATTAAAACCCATTTTTCCTCCACTGCTTGTCGCCCCAGCTGGTGGAGGTGTAAGACTCTTGGCCACCTCCTCCCCACGCAGCCAGTCCATCTTCTGAAGGTGCTGCTTGACAGCATCATCGACCCGAGCGTCAATCATAGCCTCCGTCAGGACACCGTCTTCAGAGGAATATGCTGCCGCCTAAAGGAAAACAACAGAGAACGCTTTCATTTTGTAATTACAATCAGCTCTGAAGTTGTGTGAAAAGCTTACAGCTATGCAGCCCAAAAAAATATGATGACTCGTACCTGCCAGGCAACGCCCAGCTTGGAGATCTCTCTTCCGGACATGCCCTCTGTCCGCGTCGCTATCTCAGAGCACTTCTTACCATAGTCAAACTGTGCCAGCTTCAACCTCCTTTAAATACAAAACAGAATGAGACAATGGAAAAGCAATCAAGTAAAAGATTTGCTTTACTCATCTGAATGTCACTTATTTTTGCCTTTGAGGCTCATTCCATTGCCTTCCATCTCTTTGTAGTTAATGCTCAGAATTGTTGCCTTATAAAATCATGCTCACTTAGCCTTTCAGACAAGTTTGTGACTGAGCAAACTCTACCGCTTTTACTTTTTTGGGAATACATTCCAAATATAGACAACTTTTAACCCACTTTTTGACAAAGAGACACTCTTTATTTGCCAGGAAGTTTCCACTGCTACTCTGACTGTCTGGTGACAGACAGAACTGCATGACAGAATCAACACTTGTAGCAATTCAATCTGAACGCCAGATGTGTTGTAACTTTACAACCATCACATTGTGCAGTTCAGATCCATCCAGTTTCTACTGTTTATCCAAGTTCGGGTCATGGGGCAGCAGTCTAAGTACATACGCCCAGACCTCCCTCTCCCTGGCCACCTCCTCTAGCTTTTGGGGGACTTGTTTTTTGTCACTTGATCAAGTGTGTTCTTGTGTAACTTGTGCACTCACTGCCTCCCTCCAGTGGCCGGCTCCAGCACATATTTGTCAAAGTATAACCGGACCAGTCTCTCCCTCTCCTCGAGGCCCGGCAGAGCAAAATTCACAATTTCATCAATACGGTCATTTATGGCCCAGTCAAACTGCTCTGGTTGGTTACTGGCCAACACCAACATAAACCTGCATAAAAGCAAAACACACACACAAAAACATTACAAGTCAAGCAGCTTAAAGAAGGTAAGAAGTAAGTTTCAGTGGTGTATGGGCAAGGTTATAAAACTGTTGCGGTTTTCATATTTACTTGTTGCTCTGTTCTCCAGTGCGATACAAAAAGGCATTCAGAGTGGCTCTGAGGTCTTCACTTATTTTCTCCTATAAAATAATAAATTAATAAATTAAGTAATGAATAGCAACTCCTTTCATACAAGTGACAGGATTTTTTTGAGTAAAGAAACACATTCGGACTTACAGTGGCTCTCTTGCGCAGAAATGCATCAGCTTCATCAACAAAAAGCAGCAGTCTGTATTTGGAAGCAAGGCAGATGGGACAGATTTTGCTACATTATTTGACGGCGTGGACAGTTTGTATTTTTTGAATGTGATCTTGGTGCAAAAATAATATGAAGGTTATGATAACAAAGACAGAATACAAGTGTGTTTGTCGAGTAACATATTTTTAGTAACATTACCCGCGTCGACTCGTGTTGGCCCAGTCAAACACTTTGTGCATGGCGGTGACGCCATCGCGGCCCATGGGTGCTACATCACCACCAGTCATAATGGCGTAGTCCATCCCAGAATGCACTGCCAGCTTCTACTCAACACACACACAAATCCTCCACAGTTAGACAAAGCACCGGTTAATATTTTTGTACACCTGAGCATCCTTTAGGCCTCTCACGTACCTTAGCAAACAACGTTTTGCCCGTCCCCGGAGGGCCATACATGAGGATGTTCCTGTACAGACCATTGTTCTGCCTTGTGTTCTTTGTTGCTATGGCAATGTCACGCACACGCTCCTCCAGGGAAGGCTGAAGATGGGAAAGTGATGTCATTTCAAGTTGTTACAAAAAAATTTATTTGGACTTTTTATACATCATGTCCACTTACATTGAGGACTACTCCCTCGAGGGCATCCTGAGGTTTACTCTTCAGCCTTTTGGCCATCTAAATGGTTTGAAGAGGGGCAGAAAAATGGTTATCAGTACAATAAAATCTGCACCTTACAAAATGCAAATGGATTAATTCCTCATTAGCTACCTTGACTGGATGCTTGATTGCTTCTCCCACAGTGAATCGGGAAGTTTCCCGGACTAGTGACGGCTTTCCAAGCCTGGCCTCGATGTAACGTCCAGCTACTGCTGTTGCATTTCGAGCTGAATACACTCCCACAGCCAAGAGGGTCAATCCTGCCACCTAGTGAGGAAAGAAAACAGTTACGCAACTATCAAAAGATCAGGAGAATTCACCAAATTCAAACCCCATTACGAGTTTACCCACAATGATAGAGCATTTGGATATTCTTATTAATGTCTTTATGCAACCAAACCATAAAATGTGTGCATTATTACAGTGGTGCTTTGATTTAACGGCAATAAAAAAATATATATCCAGAAGCACAATTATCTTAAGTATCCTCAGAAGGTTGCAACCCAAGATTAGCATCAGCAATTTATTATCAGACCAAATGTCTGATCACAATCCAACCTCATTTTTGCAAATAAAAAAAGAAAGCGTTGGAAAACAATGTTTCTGGGCACTGGTGTCATAAAAGCAGCATTTGCCATATATAAAAAACAGGCCACAGTCAGTTTAAACTTTCAACAAACCTGAAAATCTGTGAATACATATAGTTGTTGGGACTTTTTAACCTAACTATATTCATTAGGCTGCCATGCTTGTTTTCATTAGACTTTTGTGACAAATTCTCCCGTACATGGAAGCAGAGTGTCTCACCGTGGCTGTTACTTTGTCCCAGTCTGACACAAAGGCCCTGAATCCTTCTCCAAACACAGCACCTGCAGTCCTAAAAGCAAACACACATTAACTGTCAGCACACCCTTAAGGGTTTATCGAGGTGAAACATTGACACTTTTAACCATTTACTGAACTGAACCCATTTGCACACACAAACTCCAGAAACAAGCTTGATGCAGCACTGAGGCACAACTTTTACTTTGAAGGCAAACAGTCCCCTTCTCCGTTTCCATTTTGTCTTGCATGCTTCAAATTTATATTACTGCTCAATGAGTAGTCAAAAAGGATATGCACACTGGATAATGAACTGTCAGTCACAATTTTTTAGCCAATCAGCTTCCAAAACACCAAGCTGTCAACAGTGCACTTCCTTAGCTGAGGTCTTCTGAGTCTGACAGCTATGTCCTTCTTTTATACCAACAGTAATTCACTGAATCATTACATAAACTATTCTCATAACAGTGCAATCCGACATCATGTGGACTTCATACACGGGAGCTTTCACATTAAAGGCAATTTAATGTCCAATCCAGCTCCATCGAACATTTGTGTGCTCGTATGCACCTCTGTCAGGTAAAGTCAAGAAAAGCTCAGGGCTGCAGTGCAGGTGCGAAAAAGGCTATAAAAAATATTTTATTTAAAATCTTAAATTAGGACGAACAAGAACCATAATACACTACAGCTTATCATCACCGCAGAGTAAAATGACTTACTTTATGGACTCCAGGACAGTCTGTCTGTGTTCTGCAGCCTTCAGGCGGATCTGTTCTCGGATTATGTCGGCATTTTCTCTCTCCACTTTGGCTCGAGCTTTAGACTCTGCCTCAATACGAAGAAGTTCATTCTTGTGTCTCAGCTCCATCTCATGTTCTATGGTTGCTATATAAATCACAAAGAGTGGAAAAAAATACATAAACCTCTGCACTTTAGGTCATACATTTCGAAGGCTCATGTCAGTGCTCATTTCTTTACCTTTCCTCATGGCCTCCTGTTTCTGTACAGACTCCTCCTGTTTGCGAAGGTTGTCTTCATTCATGGCTTGCTGTTAAATAAAAAGAAGCTATTTGGCACTGTGCCAATTCCACACCATTTTATAGCTACAGTTGGACCATCTGAACTCACCTGTTGCCTTAGTTGGTCCTCATATCGCTGTCTAGCCAGCTTATCCTGGTACTGAGCTCTCTGTTTTGGAACATAACCATAAAGACTCAATTTAGTGTAGTTCGCTGCTGTAATATCCTTTCTTGCAAAGTTGTAAAGAAAAAAGGTGGGGTTTTTTTCTCCTTACAGCTTGATGCTGCTTGGTCTCCTCATTGACCGTTTTCCTCCTCTCTTCAGCCTGGATGCGTATCTGGTCGCCTTTGAGCTGTTCGACTGCTGCTTCATACTCCTAAAGTGTTAGTTGAGAGCACAACGAGGTCACTGGAGGACAGCAAAAATCCACCACAGCAAAAAAACTGATGTCAGAAAAGTTCTCGAGTATCAAATAAATAACAATGCACGAAGTGGCAGTGTTAGGCGAGCTTTTGAACCTACTCAAATTGAGCATGGCTGTAATAATGACAGCTGACTTCAGTTCCAGACTACTTCTACTCATCAAATTGGAAGATCTCATCTGTCAAGTTGTGGCCCACTGTAAGCCCCTTTGCAACCCACCTTCTTTGTTCATGCTTAATCAGCTGTTGTCAACGATGCCTGCTCTGTCTTGTGCACTCACTCTCGCACCTTTCTCCTGACCTCCTCCATACGTATTGATGACTTAACTTCCCATAAATTTGGATTCATCACTCCATCAGACCTGTTGCCACTGATTTTCAGTCCGGTTCTAGCATCATTTTGCATATCTCAGGCTTTTCTCGTTGTTTTCCTTCCCTAAGAATGGCTTCTTGCCGGCCAACCTTCCCACTGAGACCAGTTCTGATGAGGCTTCAGTGAACAGTAGGGTCCTTTGTCAGGTCTTTGCTGGATTTATAGGTTAAACTTCAAGTGTTAAAATGTGTTAACATGAACAGTAATCACAAAACTCAAATAGAAAGCTGCCTCAGTCTCGACTGTCCGTGTCACTGATGAAATACTGTGGCTTCATCTAATGTGAGTCTATAGTACACAGTAAATATGTTCAGGTATCCAGAAATTATCCAGCAGATGCTGAAATTACCAGTGATGAGCTACAGATGCACCTGCTGTCTTTTATAACCCTGATGTGCTTTAATCTACTGGTTGTGTTGTTTCTAGGTTATTAAGCATGCGTTGGGTAAAGGTGTTCGCTGTACCTTCATTTTACTCTGGTGCTCCAGCTGAGAGGTATGCTCCTGCATTCGAGCCAAATCCAGAGCTTCTTTGGCATGTCCTGAACATTCACACACAAAAAACAAAGCTGAAGATGCATGCAGTGGCTTAAAAGTGTTGTATCTGAGAGGCGTCGTGTCTTTGCCTCATTGATCTGTCAGATTGTATCCACTTTTAAACCTGAACTATCTAACAACATTACAAAATCATTGAAATCGAAGTCATTAATATCAAACAAATGTTGACTCGTTGCACGTATAGGCCAGAGGGTGAAATTTGGATGCTCCAAGTCAGACCCGTGACCTTTGAACCCTGCCCCCTCTATGAATGAATGTGGATGCCGCTTAGCTTACTAAGTCTAATTTCATATCAGTTAACGCTTTAGTATTTACACTGGCTATCCGTGTGGGCCTCTTCAGATACACTGAAGCGACGACTACCACGAGCCAGAGAGCAGCAGGTAGGAGCAGGACGCCGGTGCATCATTGCTTTCTAAGTGCAGCCGTGTTGTTACAATTTCTGAACCTCCTCTAATGAGACCCACCCTGAACCCCTTGAACACTTACGGGACTTGTCGAGCTCCTTGGCCGCCAGAGCAGCCCGCTCCAGCCCGGTGGGATCAAAGTTGCTCCATTTGTCCTTGGGTTTATCTCCTCCACCGCCGCCGGAGCCCCCGGCCGGTGGCGGCGGGGGCGGAGGCTGAGCCGGTAAGCCGGGAGGGACCTCGGGCTGTCCCTTGTTCAAGCCGAACAGCCACGACATTTCACAGATAATAAATTAAGCACAGTTGAGCCGGTTCTGTGTGAGCAGAAGGTAGCAACCGCAGTGGTCTGTCACTACGCTTCCTCCACACGCGTGTCACGCCGAAACCTTCTGCGCATGCGTACAACCGACGCAGAGTTTAGCTGAGTAACAGCAGCCAAGATTGGCTCAGAACAAGTACTTCTTCTTCTGATTGGCCGTCCACACGGTCGTTCTCAGTAGAGGTCATTCGTGTAGTCCCACCCAGCCTTGTTACGGTAGCCCCGAAGGATCAAATAGAGTACAATTCATTATAAAGGACATGGTTGACTCCTGGTTACATCAGGCTTTTTCTGGTTTTCAAAGTCATTAAGGGACAGAGGATTGTTCACTGGGTTTCATCAACATCAATTATATTTTGATTTATACTTCAAACCTGGGAATTCATAGCAAGAACTGTGCATAGAAAAATAATCACTTCACAAGTTTTCCAGCCAAAAACTTTCAGATAAAAGACAGGACACCAGAATATATATAAAAATGTTTAATGACCAAAACATTTAGAGGATAACTGACCCACAAGGTGGTAAAACCAATATTTACACACACAAAAAAGCTCATCCTTCCAAAGAAACGTGATCATTTAAGATTACATATGATAAATATGCTTATGGAAATGATAACCAGAACCTGTGTGAGGATACTGAAGGCAATAAGGAGGAGACATGTCACAGGTAACACCACATGTTGGATGAAGCAGGTCTGGATTTTGAAACATACTCACTCTGTTGTTTAAGATCTGTGGATAATTTTAGGAATATTTTTAAACCACACAAAGAATTTATACAAGTACACTCGCTGCCAGGATTTCCATGGTGGAATTGATAACCAGATGAAGTCATATTTTAGTTTTACAAATATATTTCTTATGGAAAACACAATCAGAGAAACTAATCTCAAAGTCCAGCAATCAAAATACCGCAAAAGTAATTGTCTGTGCTGCTATAGTGTCATGGGCTTAACTGTGTTTACTTTGACAATGATACACTTTGTTGGTAGCCATTTAAAATCTCTCCAAAAAGGAAAAAAGCAGAGGGCTTACAAGTGTGAAACTCCTTATGACAATTTGTTCTGCTACAATGCCAGCAAGAGGCACAGGTGTAGCAGTATGTCACAGCTGAACTCAGTAAGACTCCTCAGTTTTCCCCCCCATTCAGTTGACCTGTGTTACATATGGCCTAATTTCTATCCCTGATAGAGTGATCATGCAGCATCCCCAAAACAAGCACGATTCTTTAAATTAATCATCCAGGAAACATTTTGATAAAACCCTGAAATGAGGAATTTGTCAGGTTGATTCTTCAAAACCCACAGGACAACCAGATATCCATAGATGTTTCAAGTCCTTTTTACTTCAGCATAACACGAGAGAAGACACCGGGAGGCTCCTTGCCATCACCCAATGCTACCCTAAAGCCTTCTTGTTGCTGACTCCTTGCCAGTTTTGCGAGTGAAAGGAATGACCGAGGCTCTGTGATGGCCAGATCACTGATGACATGACGGTTGAGCTGAACGCTGGTCTGTATGGTGAGAAAGAGGAGTGAGCCAACAGAATACTTAAAAGCATGGTGACTAGTACAGTGCAGCAACATCCAACAAAACCAACCTTAGTCAGGTTGTACATGAGGGCAGGATACTTCATGCCATGCTCTCGTGTTGCTGCTGCAATCCGTGTGATCCACAGCTGAAGAAATAAGATGACAACGCAAAGGGTCAATTACACTGATGCAAACCGGCTTAAAGTCAGACACACACCGAGTTGCTGTCATGTGATTGGCTGATTAGTTAGGCGCATTTACAAGCAGCTAATGAAGTGGCCAGATAGTGCAGCTGTAATATGGACATTGCTGATGAGCTGTTCAGCCCAAGTCTTTTTTTTAAATTATTATTCTTTTCTTTTTGATATATAGCACATTGATGATGTGAGAGTATCCAGTATTTGATTAAAAATGGAGAAAAAAACTAAAGAAAATGTAACCAGTTATCTGAGAAACATGCTTCTCTTTAGTCATCTTGTGATCCACCTTGATTAATCTTGAACACAGAACCTGCTGAAAAGCAGGCTTTACGAGCTGATATTATGTTTTAAGAAAGATTTTGTTTAAGAGCTATTTATAATACAAGACCCAAATGACATGCAGTAAAACTTGTGTCTTCTCACCATCCTCATGTTTCGCTTCTTAAATTTCCGAGCTTTGGTGGCGTAGACAAAAGCCCTCCTGACAGCACGCACAGCCAGGCTGTAGCAGCGGTTCTTCCTGCCTCTGAAGTGCTGTTAGAAGAACCGACAGGAAGGTGACAACAACATACATTACACGACTTTAGCACAATAAAAACGGGATGAATGAGTTCCAGCAGATATCACGCCGGGAATTTTTTTTTTTTTAAATCAAAGCTTTATTTGTCAGAAATGTGCAAAAATTACATGTCAAGTGTAGCTTAACTATTAGTTGAGATTCAACATATCTTCTACAACAGTAGCAAATAATCACAAAACAAAAGAAAAAGCAAACAAACAAAACAAAACCACACATTCAGAAGTAAAACTAAAGGTGGGGGGGAAGAAGAAAAGAAAAGAAGAGAAAAAAAAAGGCACCAAGGGGTATCACGCCGGGAAATAGCCATTAGCCGTACCCGTGCATGTTTGAGAAGCTCTTGGACCTTCCAGTATCTGTCGGGTCCTCGGTTTCTGATCCAACAAGACAACGTCAAAAACACCATTTCAGTCCTCCTGTCACTTCACCACGGTGTCCGCTTTGAAAAGAATACACACAACGTAATTAGTGACCTCCAATCAAACACTAGCTGTTATGGCAGTTCAATTCCGCACGCTGGGCGTGCGTCGCAAGAAAGAGGCGCACTTTGGGGTGCGTTCGATTTGAACATCAGTAAGAGACAGTCTGCGGTGTGATTTAACAGAGACAACTTTATCCATTACAAAGAAGAGCTACGGTTCACAAATACAAAAACATAACTAAAGCGTGAAAAGAGAATGTTAAATATTAGATCACAGAACCATAAAAATACACACTTTCTTAAGTGTGTGTTGGCCGAAGTGCGCAACACTTCGGTGTAGAAAACCAACGCTCCCACTGAGTTGAATGCTGGGATAGCTGGCGGTGGAGGTCAGAGAGACGATCCAAAATGTCCGTTGCTAGCTTTACGTCCTTGACTCGATGCGGTGTTTTGGCATTCCGTTCCCCCGCAGGAGTGGTGGTATGTGCAAAATTAGAAAAAAAGTAAATCATTTGCGCTGGGAACTGCTGCTGTTATTAGGTGGCTCGATGTCTGCTTTTCGAGAAGTTACAGTTCTCTACAAGAGGGGTCTGTCTATGTTCTGAAGTCCGGGTTACGCAGTTGAGCTGTTAGATAAACTTGTTAGCTGTGGTTGGGCAGATTATCTATCTATAAAAGAGACTCAAACGAGGTAAAGACACATTGTTGAGATTGTTGGCTACAGCATTTATCAACTATGCGTGGAAAAATCCATTCAAAGAAGAAAAACTGAAAAATATGGAATTCCTCTTTCAAAATTATATTTCCTGCAACGTGTTATGAAATAATGCGTGACTGCTGTTATCAGTAGCAGGTGAAGGTAAAGTTAATGAATGGAGCTGGTGCTTCCTCCTACATATAGTTTCAGAGGAACTTATCATTGAGTCTTTACTAATAACTCAATAATGACGGTTTTTTATGTTCCCGATCCTCCTTGTCTCCACTGTGCTCAGGCGGTGCGGTATGCCCAGACAGCAGCAGCTCCAGCAGTACAGCCCAGGATAAAGAAGTTCCAGGTGTACAGATGGGACCCGGACACCCCAGGAGACAAACCCCGCATGCAGACCTACGAGATTGACCTCAACACGTGAGTGTCATAGCTTTGGACATCGGATATATCCCAGCAGTTCCTCCAGTACTCAGGTCTAAACAAACTGCATTACTGATGAACTGACTAGCGTTTGTTGGTGGATTTAGTAGGCATCTGACAGCATGGTGTATTTCCAGTCCTCTTCCTTCACATGTTCTCTAATCAGATTTATTAAACTCCCGGCTCACATTTGTCAGCATGACGCTGCTGAACGCTGAGTAATGCTATTCAGTCGTAACATCAGTCAGGGTTTCAGTTAGTCAGGTAAACCCATCAGAGGTGTTGCTTTTATGCTTTCATGTTACAGAATTTTTTACTGACTTGCTTTTTCCTTCATCCAGCTGTGGCCCGATGGTTCTTGATGCACTCATCAAGATCAAAAATGAGATGGACTCCACTCTGACCTTTCGCCGCTCCTGCAGAGAAGGTCAGTAAACACGGGGCTGGAGTAGCACGGGTGAAACGCAGCAAAACAAAACAAAAAAATAGTACAGAGAGCAGCAGCAGTGGACACGTCCCATTGTTTTTGTTACTCGTTTCACTCTTTGAATGTTATAACTTGGCTGTTTTCTGCTGCTGGTTGACACACCAACAACAGCACAAGCAACAGTAGCCCACAGACCCCATCTGGCAATAGGTGGTCTCTGCAGGAAGACAAGCAGCCTAAAGCTGCTCATGGACTATCAACGTGCCACCACTGCTGATCCTTAATTTCTTTAATAGACTTCCTCAACATCTGAGAACCTACACAGTCAGTTTACAGCAATGTACAAAAAGCCGAATACTCGCACAACAAGCAAGATAAACTGATCACACAGCTGAGTTGGCATTAAAGCAACAAGTAAAAGGCTGCAAAACACCATCTGAGAGTATAAATAAAAACAACATATAAAAATTGTGAATTTTTGTTTATACCAGCGAAGAAGGCATTACAGTTGTCAAGCATCGAGAAAAGAAATACACGATCACTTCTTTTTTTCTTTCTTTCTTTAAGCTCTGAGTGAGCTCATTACAATTAAATTCAATTAAAAAATCATTAAAGCCAACTGAAACTAAGAATTACCCACCTAAAGCTTTGGGCAATTACTCTGTAGATTTTTCTCAGTCTGTTGTTGTCTTCAGGTGTTTTGTCTCAATAATAAAAGTTATTTTGTTTTACCAGGCATTTGTGGATCCTGTGCAATGAACATTAACGGAGGAAACACACTCGCCTGCCTCAACAAGATTGACACCAACCTCAGCAAGCCGACTAAGATTTATCCTCTGCCACATATGTATGTTGTCAAGGACCTTGTACCTGTAAGTGAGCTTCACTATAAGCATCTGGAACAAAGCGTTTGCTTCACAGTCATGTCCCTGTTTTATAATTATTTCATGATTTTTTTAACACAATACTTACGGACTTTAGAATTATGTAGATTTATTACCAAGCTAAAGGGAAAATATGCACTGAAGGGCAAAGCAAGAGCAAATTTCATCTGCTACTGATTCAATGAGATTAAAGTGGCTTACAAAATATTTGTTCAGACAACTTATCACGTCTGAGCCACAGCCACCTCTCTACAGTTCAGTTTGGGTGGATTCATGACTGTAGCATTGTGTTTGCAGGACATGAGTAATTTCTATGCCCAGTACAAGTCAATTGAACCCTACCTGAAGAAGAAGGATGAATCCAAGGAAGGGAAGGAGCAGTACCTGCAGTCTGTGGAGGACAGGCAGAAGTTGGTACGCAGCTGTTTTGTTTTTGGTTTGTTTTTTCCACATCTGTATAACACTCATTCAAACTTCCAGTGGATTAAAGAAAACATCTTGTTTCTCCCATGTAGGACGGGCTGTATGAGTGTATTCTGTGTGCCTGTTGCAGTACGAGCTGCCCAAGTTACTGGTGGAATGCAGACAAATACCTTGGGCCTGCTGTGCTCATGCAGGTGTGTTTGCGCACATTAACACGCAGAATGGTTGGTTATATTCAGAATCAGCACGGCCGTGTAGTAAAATCTTTGTTGTGTCTCAGGCGTATCGCTGGATGATTGACTCCAGAGATGAGTTCACAGAAGAGCGGTTGTCCAAGCTGCAGGATCCTTTCTCCCTCTACCGCTGCCACACCATCATGAACTGCACCAGGACCTGTCCCAAGGTAACATCTCAGCACTCAGACCCATCACTGCTCAGAATCCGGGTACATCTTAGCTCCCCTGATTCAGTTTTAATTATAAATTCTCACAAAATGCAAAACAAAGTTAATGCAAGCACTGCTCATGGAGCCTACACACACACGTGGATAAGATTTTGTGTGTTAAAAATATTTCACTGTGGTCAGTAAATTCACTTGATTCTTGGGTTTGAATCCACCACATGGATGTTCTCCCTTTGCTTTTGTAGCTTCTTTCTGGGTAATCCAATTTTCTCTCACCTTCCAAGGACCTGCATATTAGAGTAACTGGTGATTCTAAATTGGCCATAGGTGTGAATGGTTCTCTGTCTCTCTGTTAGCCCTGTGATAGACATGATCTGCCCAAGGACAGCTTTTTTCCTGTGACAGCTGAGCTAGGCTCTAGCCTTCCACAACCCTGAGTCAGACAAGCGTATAAGAGGATGGATCATAGCTAATGCTAAAATATAATGTATGGGTTTATTGCTGGAGGACAACAGTCACTCTTCTACCCTGATATGTAATCAAATGTACACTGTATGTTACTCCTCTCAAGTTCAATCAAGGCTCAACTTCGTTCTTTTGGTTTTAACAGACATTTTATTGTGGCTCACATGTCTTATGATGCCTTGTCAGTGCCTCAAAAAACGCCGTCAGAACTAAGAAAGCAAAACATAACCCTAAATCAGCTCACGGGAAACATAGAAAATTGACATAAATAAAATACACAAATAAAAATAATAAATTGTACCTCACTGGCCGCATTAACTCCAGAGGAATAAAGAGGATCTTATACAACTTCTTCTTATACAAAAACAGCCTTATCTTCTGGGGAAACTTCTTATGAATAGTCTCTTGCATACATGTCAGGTAAAACGTTCATGTGACTCTCTAGGTGCACCACTCAACCTTACCCCACGAGCAACAATGTGGCATGCGGAACAAAAGAATAAGTTCCCTTTACCTTTTATTGTTTTTCCTCTCTTTTGACCAAATTAATCACCTTTAACAACATGCATTTACTCAAAGTTCTTACTTATTTACTGCACCTTTCATATTAAAACTAACATTTATTTTTAACAGAAATTTAAATAGTACATAAACATACATAAACCTTGCCTCTGATGGCAGCCACACTGTAATAGAAAGAAATCAAATCTTCAGTAAAGGCTGTATTATTTATCATACAGAATATAAGGTTTGTGTTATGGATCTCCATAAAAGGGAGTGTTATTTGGGGAAAAAGACTCCCCTGAAGACTCTGCTTGTACTTCTTCCCTCTCTGAAATAGAAATAGGATCACTGGATCTTTAGCTTAATTTTTAAATAAAGGAATATGGATGTACACATGTAATTTTTTCTGTGTTAAACCCACTCACCAAGTATTCATAAATAATTCTCTGTACTCTTCCTGTCAGGGGCTGAACCCAGGAAAGGCGATCGCTGAGATCAAGAAGATGATGGCCACATACAAGGAGAAGAAGGCCGCTGCTGTCTGAAACCTAATTTTCCTCTTGAACTTTTTATCCCTCCACGATTAAATTATATGATCATTTAAAAAAAAATGCTTTTTGAGGTCTGATGGGCCAGTGCACCAGGTGATTCCACTGCAGCCACATCCTGCCATCAAGTGTAGAAGAAGTGTGCGTGTGTGTGTGTGTGTGTGTGTGTGTGTGTGTGTGTGTGTGTGTGTGTGTGTGTGTGTGTGTGTGTGTGTGTGTGTGTGTGTGTGTGTGTGTGTGCATGCGCATATGCGTGT
>VUQK01008954.1:10467-23595 GCA_015106715.1 Bujurquina vittata | reverse complement strand
ACCCCAACACTCTTGCTCCCCAAGCACACACCCTCTCCCTCTCCCTCTCTCTCTCTCTCCCCCACACTGCCTTCCAATCACCCCCCGGGAGGTGACATCTGCCGGGATGCGCTCGGCTGGTTCCAGATGCACCACCGCCTCTTCCACCACCGCCGCAGCCACCGCCACCCGAGCGAGTGAGCCAGCGAACGACACCCTAGCACTCATTTCAATTCCATCACCCTCTCCCAATCATCTTGCCTCTCCCCAGTGCAACATTAACGAGCCTCTTTCATTTGAATACATAATTAGCCGCCCGAGCACTCTGCTTCACTAATTTTGAGACAAAAGGATGGAGGAGACGAGGGGGTGGGGGTGGGATTTGAGGGCGAAAGGGTGGGGGTGGCATGTGGGATGAAGAGGATGAGGCAAATAATGATAACAAAAAAAAGAAAAACATTTGCATTTTAATTTGAAAGCAGAGGGGGAACTGTTTTTTTTTCTTTGTCTTTGTCTCCTTTCTTTTGCCCTTGCTCTCTTTATAATATCTGCTTTTGGGATTTTAAAATCTATTTTCTTCTGTGTACCATTTCACAGTATTTTAATGTCACTACATATGCCTTTAAGTTGTTCCTAGTTCTCTCCGTGCGCATCTGTATATGACAATACATACAAGTGCGCGCACGCGTGTGTGTGTGTGTGTGTGTGTGTGTGTGTGTGTGTGTGTGTGTGTGTGTGTGTGTGTGAATCCATCACCAGCCCTTAGGGCATGCAGCACTCCCTAGCCAAAATAAACCTCACTTACTCCTGCACAATAAATCATTCTTCTCAATGAGCTGAAGCCAGCTGAGACACCCCTTAGTGCATTACAATATCAGCTAGCTACATTCAATAAACATTGCTCCTATTGCCCTCACTGTGGGTGATTTCTGTTTGCTAGAAATAGGGGCCTTGAGGCTTTTCCAGTAGACTGACGGCACATTCAAATATAGAGGAACATGTGTCAGGCCTATATCGTAATCCTGACTTACAATTCAATTATGAACTGGAGCTCCATTAGCTCTTTTGTATGTTGGCACATGTATATGCAGAGTGAGTATATTAGATGTCTCTATAAAAGAGATGGAAAAGAGGAGATAGAGAAAAGAAAGGGAAAAAAGGGGGAGGGAGGAGAGGCAGCACAGAGCAAGAGAGAGAGAGAGCGAGAGAGAGAATGGTGGAAACAGAAAAAGACAGCAAATAGAAAAGAAGATGAGTTTACTCCATGTAGATGTGGCCTGTGAAAGTGTCGTCGTCTCCCTTCCTTCTTGGTGGTGTGCCAGGGTTGGCCTCCTGTCAGCCATCGGGAGAGCCAAATGACAGCTTTGATCCTATTAGGATCAGCGCCAAATCAACACTTTGCTCATTAAGAGGCTGCACACGCCAGCTAGCAACGCGCCCGCCTTCAATGCCGCTCTGTAGCCGACCCTCTGTGCCAACCATCCATGCCCTGTGAGTGCCAGACTCACCTGTCATCACTGGGTGAACCCAGCAGCATGGAGGGAAACACTTTGCTGAGTCAGTGCTGATTCAACAGACTTTAAATTAAACAATCTGGCTCCTTTTTTTTAGTGTTCTTTGTAGCAAATATGATGCTAGTAAGCTTTACTAGTAAGCTGTAGATTAACATCTTCAAGATTATATTATGAAACAGATGAATAAAAGTAACATTCTACACCCTTTCTCTTTTCCGTTCCCCATTTCTCAGCGCATTTCTTGTCTGCCACTTGCAAACAAATCTTATGCATTACCTCACTCAAGCTCTCCATTGCTTTTTCACCTTTTGCTTTTTCTACCACCTCTAACCTTTTCCCAACACTCCCCTAGTCATGTACTATGTATATGCATATGTCCAAAGCCTACTAAACTGCTGTCCTTGTGTGAATCTCTTCTTTGTCTTATTTTGATTTGAAAACTACAGACACATTGTTACAAACACTTTAGTGTCAACTAGCAATCAGTAAGGATCCAAAGCAAGGAGTGAGTCACTGCTGCTTTTACCTATAAATGCTCTGTTTAATATCACTGCATTCTTTGACTCATGCATATTGGAGCTCACAAATGTTTGGACACATCCCTATAACTCATCAACCATCCCCCTCTTCTAATGGAAAACTGCAGGTGACTGTCTGTTTATTGATCAGTATTGGTTATTGACACACTGAAGGCTGGATCAAGAAGGTCAGAGCATGGAGTACGCATTAGGAGGGACAACCAAGCATAGAAGAAATGAAAGCTCAGCTCCATCTTATTCATTGCCTAACCCCAATCTTTATCTGACACAGCTGACCTGTATATACAAATAAATTATTATTTCACTGCCTGGCTGAGCTATAAATGCTCCTGTGACGTAGACCCACACAAGAAAAAGGTATATACACACACCTGGACCTATGATGGAGACTTCTACCTTTAAAAGAGATGCGCCAGCTTTTAAAATGACAGTGACTGGGTTTCTATTCTTTTTTTAGTCATTCAAAATGTATTGCCTTGTCAGTATTACTGACGTAGCCATCTATATATCCTAATTTATGTATTTTAACATACAAAGAACACTCTAGCTCAGTTGTATACTGTCATGTTAGTTAGGGATTGGAGTTCTCTTTGTTAATAATTTTCACTTAAGGATTCCCCATATTGTCACTAAAGGGTTAAGTCCATTTTCAGTGTGTTGTCTGCTCCGCATCAATGTACATTATGTACTCCTAATTTGCATACTGCAGCGCGAGCTCAATTAAAATGAACTTTTAATTTCTTACAAGTAAATTAGTTTTGCATGCGATGCGTGCAAATGTCGGGATAATGGGTGCTTTTTAATGAGCTCACAAGCTGAGTGCACCCGATCAACTCCCAGGGTGGAGAAGAATGACGCGAGGGACACAGCACCCGACCACCTTACCTCTCTGTCACCAACCCTTCCCCTTTTTAGCATCGCCACCTCTGTTTCAAACCCAGTTTTCATGTTGCTCTCTATCTTTATCCAGTTCTTACAAACTTTGAATTTTTCTCAAGCTCCATCTTTCTCACCCATCACACGTCTGTTTCAATGTGGCTTTCAACTTCCCTCCACCAACTCTCGCTCATTCTTAGCTCTCATCACTGGATGCACTTTCCCTCCCTCTAGTCCGCTCCTCCCTAAGCCCTAATTCATTTTCCCCTCCTGCTGCTCCCCTCTGGGGTGCAGAGGTGGTCTTTGTGCACTGAGTGCTGCTGATGTCAGGACTGCTGAACAGGTGCGCAGACAGAAAGAGTCCCGTTGTTGCGGCACGATGGTTGGGTAAACAAACGCACCAGAGGTCCCTGCCACATTGTCCTGCCACAGACACACACACACGCACACACACACACACACACACACACCTGCGAGCACATACGCTATTAGAGCAGAAAGTGTGTCGCCACTGTGTGACCCTCGCTGTGCTGCAGGTGCTCTTTATATGAACAGCCACAAGCCAAGAAGCTGCTGAAGGATTATCTGGGAGCCACTGCCCTCACCACACACACGCCCAATCACACAGCTATGAAAACTTTGCACATCTTGAGCATTCCTGGCCGATTTGTGTCTAACGATCAACTCTTTTATTCATTTTTCCATTTTCAGTTTCTCTCCTCCTCTTCTTTGTTTATTTCTTTTTCATCGTCTCTCCCCTCTCCTGGCGTCTGTTTTTCTCTCAAAGTCTTCTCTTTGTCTCACTAACATCCTCTCTTCTCACCGCCCTCTGGCTCTCGCTCTTACCCTCCTTCCCTCTTTCTCTCCTCTCCATCTTTTTCCCCATCCCTTCCAGCCCTTCTCCATCTTTCCATTCTGCCCTTACTCTCATGCTTGTTTTCCTCTCTTCCCTCCTCCACTGTGCCGCACAGCTGTGCAGAGGCAGATTAGTGTGTTAGTACCTGTGAGGCAGAGGCACGGCAAGCTGCATGCTAAAACCCAATCAGCTAATGTTGATAAAGGAGGCGGGGTACGGACATCTGTTCACACAAAACACAAAACTCATTTGAATCACAAGATGAAATGACTCACATCTGCTGAATTGGAAAATATCTTTTTTCCCTCCTTGTTTTAATTTGGGTGGAGGCGGGTGTACTCCAGATGCCAGGGTGACATGCTGAGTGACAGGCGCCCAGCGCACAAGAGGAATATATCTGTGTGTTTATGTCTGTGCAAAAGTATGTTAGTGATTTCCATGAACATATTTGGATGTTATTCCCGAGATTTTTTAGAACTGAAGCTGCTATGCGCAACAAGATGAACATATTTTCACGATGAGGAATGTTTTGTATCATAAGCATTCTGTCATGTGCAGCCTGTGTGGGTTTATGTCAATGCTGAGTGTTAACAGTGATAATAAAACAGAAGCAATGTTAAAGAAATTTGTGATCGGATTCGAAGCCTGCAGTATTTTTTTTTTACTCCTGTGGACAGCTTCCTAAAATATAAGACACCAATTTTATTACACATATGATATTTTTTAAATTTAAAAAAGAACCTTAGCAGGTTATATTGCAACTTGACTTGGCTTGATTTGGGTGTGGTCAGGTAGAAGAAGCTAACGTAGCCTCCAGACTACTGCAGAGATGACGAGTAGGCTACAAGAGGCATCCTTGAGGACTGAAAAAATGAGGCTGGCTCCAAAAAGGAGTCAATCCCCATAGATTCCCATTCATGTGACAGCTGCTTGGTTCTATTACGAGACCAATAAATCACAAGAGCATGAAATATGAATTAAAAAAAAAAGAAAAAGAACCTGTCAAAAAAAATGACCTTTTGGATTTGGAGTGTGATGTTTCTTTCCTTTGATTCATCTGACTGTAAAACACAATATTCACAATGGTTTTATCATTTCAAAGGCCTTTCGAGGGCATTTTGTAAATGTTTTCCAACCGTGAAAATGATCAACAGTTGTCATAACAGTTGTGAGAAATGCTTTTTAATATTATCATCCAAACAAGATGATTTTGTTTGATGTGTGCAATGAGTCGGACGTGCTCAAGAAGAGTCTGCGAGCTGGTGGGTGTTTCACTGCAGTCGTAGCAGATGTTAGCATAAAATGTGTCTGCAGATGTTTTGAAAATATTTCAAAGACATTTGTTCATTAGACGTTTTTATTGACATTTTATTGTCAATTAAATCAAACACTCAAAAAAGAGAGAAAGAAACCCAGAAGGAATAAGAACTGAGAAACTTCTGAAATCTGAAATTAAACTTTTAGTCTTTGTATAATTAACTGTTAAAGATCTTCAGTGCAGTTCTTCTTCTGTGAAATAAGCGTTGAAATTGTTCTCTTTGGATGATGGATAAATATATGTATAAAGACATCCTATTACTAATGAAGACAGAGAGAAATAATGATGAGAAAAAATCACCTGTAGAAGTAAAACAGATATGAAATAATAACCCTGCGAAGCAGCTTATAAACAAGGCGCAGATCATTGAAAGAAGCCTTAATGTAGTTATAGGTTGTCCTTTATTTGAGAACTGTGAGGTATACTTAACTGGATGCTTATATATAATCACATCATTAATGAAAATATAGCATCACATGGCTATGTTAATGCAGGCAGACTTATACCTGTTGGACATATTGTGTATTAAAACACAATATCTGCTGCTACTTGCTGCACTATGTTTCCCACATTTTCCCTCTTGCTGAAGGTGTGTTTGTGCATTTTACATCCACGTCTGCATCTGTTGATTTTCTGATGGCCTACATGAGCCGCTCACACTCACATGTGCAAGCTTGAGGCATGCATATTTTCTTTGTACATGAATGGCGATTAGCGCAGCTCTGCCAATCACTATAATTTACATTAAATTTGAAATTAATTTCACACGTTTTTTCCCCCTCTCTGTAATTATGTCAGCAGTTGCTGTGAAGCCAAGCTGCAGACATGAATTTTAAAAGCTTTTTTCTTTTAAATCCCTCTGAAATTTATTGTAATATTTTGATTGTTACGCTTACAAGTATTTTTTTGTTACAGGGGAGCCAAAAGACACTGACTGTGAAGTGCTGCAGTGTCAAACACAACAAACAAAACACACACAAAGACTTGTCCCTCAACCCATCTGTTCATCCATCTACTTCTGACCTTTGGAACACTAAACCACACTAAACAATAGACTTTTTTTCATGGAAACTTTCATGGCAGCATGTTTTTGGCATCAATAGACCTCCTGATGCATCCTCAGTAATCCAGGTAAGGAAATCCATGAAAGCTGATTTAGTTCATCTGCATGCAATGCTTTCAGTGGGAGAAATGTCTCATCACTCATCCAAGTGACTTATTTACTCTCAGCTGATTGCAGGTTCCCCAGCCTTATAAGCAGTACAGTAGTGTAAAGAAAAGCCCCTTGTGATCAGTTTCATGATAGCTGAAGTGCAGATGTTCATCAGTCACAATGACCATGTGTACTACTCACAGATAACTGGGGGATGGCTGCAATCACAGCATTGTAAGGTGAAGGAAGACGCATCTCAGGCTCCTGTTTTCATTTAGAGATGGTTGTTCCTTTTTACATAAATGGCCTCCTTGATTTCACGTTCAAACCAATGCTACTTCCTCTCCAGGATGTGCACATCTTCATTGTTGAAGGAGTGGCCGCTGGCCTGTAGGTTTAAACAGACTGCTGAGTTGTGTGTTGTGCCATCCGTTTGGCCGGAGGTTGTTTGGTTTCCCCGATGCATAAGTCATTGCTATCCTCTTGGCACGTAACCGTATTGCTCTGTTTGTCCTAGGGATTCTGCTTGTGGGGTGGACCAATTTTTGGTGCAGCACATGGCATTTTAAAAATATGCATCTCAGCTGTACTGATGCTTAGGCAGCAGTTGTCCACGTTCTCTCATGGATTGCCTGGAACATTCTTTGACAAAGGCCCAGTTGGGATAACCACATTTACTCAGGGCCAGGTTGTGGAACGTCAGTTGCGTCCACATGAACTGACACAACTTAAGAATAACCGTTCACCGTGTTGTAACTTTAGTGGGAGCTAGACTCTTGCACCTCCTCTGGATCCTCTGGTAGCAGACATGGGCTGGAGCCCAGCCCTTTCATGGAAAGTAGTACAGAACTTTCACATGGAAGACTGGGGTTCAAATATTGTGTGAAGCTTAAGGTTCACATGATTTTTTTTTTTTTTTTGCATACACGTGTGTGCTAGTTAATATTAAGTGCCACCGTATAAGTAACATATGCAATACTCAGTAAAACCTTTTTAAAAATATCAAAATCTGTCACATACTGGAGGCTTAATTGGCAAATATGCCTTTTAAAACCTTTTTATCATGCAAAATTATTTTTTGCTTTTTTTTAACAATATAAAACTATTGAATTTTTCAGTGAACCTTTATTAGGTAACGGAGGATCCCCATTCGGCGAAATGAATTCAGTCTGCATCTCTCCTTATCTCACTGTTACTGTTATAAAGGTTTTAAAAATAGCACCTGCTAGGCCCCCAAACTCCTGTGCACTAACATACCTTCCTGACCAACTGCAGCCCTGCATGGGTCCATCTCCCTGCTGTGCTAAACATTTGACTATTTACCACAGGCAGAAATGTATCTGTGCGGTCATCGTGCTTGTTTCACTGTGTTTGTGTGCAAGAGAGACACAAGGAGAATGGGAGAGAGAAAGGGACAAATTAAGAGGCAAGAGCCAGAAAAAGCTGGGGAGAGTGAAAAAGATGGAAAGAGAGGCGGGATCAAGGGGTCAGGATTGAAGTAGTCAAGCTCTCATCTCCACACAGCAGGGGGCCCATGACCAGCAGCCCTGCAATTACATAGCCATTTAGGACAGACACAGAGGGAGGGCAGCTCTAACCTCTTAAAGCTCTCAAACCAGAGCCTTCAGCTTCACAGCCCATAGCTTAAACCAAGAGCCCCACAGAACACATGTTACAGGAAGAGAGAAGGGCTTACATCATGTCTGCACTAATGCTTCTAAGTCTGAAAACTTATTTGGGGTTTTGGGCCTCCAGTTCTCACTAAAGCAAATCTGCCACCTACAACAGAGGCTGTTGAAAGCCATCATAAGAGAATACATTTTAACATGCTGGTCTAATATTTTAATGTGAATTTTAGGAAAGTGCTCAATGTATAGATGGTCCACAAATTGTGGATCCACATATGATTTTGTCTAAAACCTAATCAAATGCAATATTGAGATTACTTGATCATATTAAATCATATCTCATGTCAGGTGAAAAAGTGTGATGCAAACCAGATACGGAGAATGTTCGTCTGTAAAGTAAAAGTTGTGACTTTACTGCTGAAACCAACGCGTTTCAAAAGATGCAACTTTTACTTTGAAGCCAGACGGTGTCCATTTCTGTGTTTCACTGTTTCACTAAGTTGTTAGCGAGTGTTCGCAGACAAATTGGTGTCTTCTATATAAACAAAGTGCTAGAGCCCACAAGGTTTTCCGTGCACTATTGTATACCTCTTTGCAATCATTCACCAAGCGACCAGTGCTTAACAGGGGGTGACTAACAGGTGTGTAGAACTGTGTGACAGGGGCTTCAGACTGCAAGCAGCCTCCAGCAACCATTAGTTGCCTTAGTTCTTGATTGATGGAGTGCATTTGGGTTCTGATTTTAATAATACTTTTTTTTGTTACCCAAATTTAGATTTTTTTTTTTTTTTTTGAGGAGTGATGACTGATTGAAGTTTCAGGTATCCAGCAGTTTTACAGACTGTCTGTTGTAACACATTCCTCTTAGGAGTGGAAGTTCTTTTAGGGTTGCAGGATTTTTTTTTTTCTTAAACTGGCTCATTTGGAGAAATTGCAGTCGAGAGTAACTTGCTCTGCAGATTCCAGCTCTCCTGAAGTAAGACATCCACAGTACATCCTGTATGACTGTCAAGTTCATATTTTACTCCTACAAAAAAGAGAGAGGTTAAAGATGAAGGCTTTTAATAATCAAAGTCTGTTGGTTTGGTTTTTAGCGTGTTCTTTGATCGACACATAATGGCAAATAAGACAAGGGGAATGAGGAGTCTTTTGTTAATTCAATAAAAACCATTTCCAAAACAGAATTCCAGGTTAAACAGTTAAAGCCATTATTCAAACAGTTATTACAGGTTAACCGGTGGTGTCCTGATCCCATGTCCAGCAGTCAAGCATTTGGGCATGAGATGAGTACACACACCTTCTTCTCTCAGTGTGGATCTCTTATCGTCAAAGCTTATCAGGTACAGTTACATCATGGACATAACAATATGCAATTGGGGAAGATTCCAGTTGGAAGATTCCAGGCGTGCTGAGGTGCCAAAGATTGACCTCAAAGTCTCCGTTCACAGACAGTTACATCAAGACATTCCAGATGGCACCAACCTTGGTGTGTAATAAAACAACTTGAGGTTATGGGGAAATAAGTATGTCAAAGTTCACATGAGCATTTAAACCATTCAAATGATTAGCTTATTAATTTAGCTTCAATCCTTCAAAGATTAACACAATGAGTTTGATTTAATCTCAGAATATTTAAATCATTCATTCTCTTTTTTTCTGCCTCCTACTCTGTGTGTTCATGTATATGAGAGTGCCACAGCAGAGGTTGATGAAGCGAGCAGGTCATCTACTTCTTCACAGGCGACTGCTCCTTCTCCTTCAGAAGACTCAATTGTAACCACTCAAACCAAAGATCTATTGATTAGAGGGGTAAGAAAATGAGATGCTGGTAGTGAGTTGTGTGCACAGGGAAGCCTCACAGAAATAAAGCCCAGGTGATAATGACTGTGGCCTTCTCTGCCCTCCCTCTTTGTCTCCCTTCATCTCGATTCCATTGTCCCTAAACATCTTCTCCAAGCCTCCTGCTGCTTTCACACTCTGTCTCTCTCAGATAAACACCCACTCATTCACGCACACACACCAGCCACCTTTTGCATGTCCCTCAAAATTAGTCACAGTTACTTTCACAGAAATAAAGCGCTAAGAACAACGGTGTTCTTTCCCATTATCATCAAATTGCTGTGTTTTCATATCATAAAGTGATTTCAGCCCCAAAGTCAGTGATTAAAATGAAGGCACGAATTAACAACTGAAGCTAAATTTGACATATAAACTTTGTTCATCCCATGTCTCACAAGCAATACGAAGACTGCATTAAACATTAACCCATATCCAGAAAGGTTTTTAATATTAACTGACATTTTGCCTTTTGCAGGAAAAGCATTTGCTTCTATCCGCCACTGCATGGGTTTGCATGGAAAAAATTCAAACACAAGAGATGAATTGAACCACGCGAACCTGTACTATCTCTCTGCACTCCCAGTTCCTCTTAAAAATATTATGAAATATTCAAAAAATTTGATAAGCAAATATAACCTCTTCTGCCTATGTGTGAAGTTACAATAAAAATAAAGGAGATGCTCTAAAAAAAAAGAACATTTTTGTTAAAAAATAAATGAAGTATCATGGATTAGTTGACTTTTTTGATTCTGCTGGAAAGCTGGATACAGTTTTGCTCTTTATGAAATTAAGTACCAATTACTAACAGATATTAAGAACAATATTAAGTTGCAGGTTACTCTAATCCAGGCTATCTGGGACTACCATTCAGGACTCGAGAAGAGTCATTTGAGTTGGTTTTAGGCATTTAATCAGGATGTCTTGTGGAATTCTTGGTGTGGAGATATTTCGAACCAGCCATCTCCAACTTGGTGTGGACACCCAGGCGCTTAGCCAGAGAACACTGGAGGGATTATGTTTGGCATGACAAGTTTTGGATCCCAGTGGAGGATAGTGTGCTTAATTGGAGCCAAGATGACACAAGCTTGGATAAGGCTTGTTTTTCTAGTTTAAAAATTTGGGACATCAGTTTGAAGAAATGTACCAGTGCTCTGAGTTATTTTCAGCTGAATGTGTTGGCCCTTTGCCTCCTGCCCTGTGTCAGTTTGTCTGTGTATTTCCCAACTCGCTGACACTATAGTCGTCAGGTGTTAATGATAACCACACAGTCCTGGCAACATTTTGTGCTGTACTGTTGTGTAACATGCATTTAAGTTTGTGTGTGTCTCTCCGAGGGTGTTTTCTTTTGTGGGCTCCCAAATGATGCTCAGCGCAGCAATGGATCCTAAAGGAGTCGGCTCTTTGTTACAGACAATTAAATCCAGCTCTGGTCTGCCTCCCTTGCCAAAGAAAGAAGCACTCTTGCACAGACATACACAAACACACACACATGCGCACACATACAGACACAGCGAATAGACATTGTAACCACAGAAGTGAGGTTCAAATACCACTCAACCTCACAGGGGAGGCTGGTGACCTTTACCACAGCAGCACAGCCTGTCCCTTCCCTTCTGTCACTCTACAGCTCTTTTCCTCTCTTCTCATCCACAAACTGTACACCTTATCAGGCTTCCTCATACCTGCCTCTCCCCTGAGAGCTTGCACCTCCCTCCATCGCACCACTGACATCCCTTCACCTTCACATCTCCCTTTTATACCTTGAACCTCCCTGACAGCGAGGGCAAGTTTTCCTCTATCCATCCACCCATCGTATCTGTTGCCATCACCGCTACACAAATGCTGAGAAAAGAAGAAGCTGAATAACAATGTCACTTGCAACAAAGTCCAGAGGACAACATGGAGCAATGCCTTGGCTTTGAAATTGAACACAGCTATGCTGCAAATAGCATCTTTGCTGTTTGAGCCTTGGATGACAAAGACAACTTGGATTGCATGAGAAAGCCCTGTCATCAGCCCTCCATTACACGTCCAAGTAGTGTGTCGATGTGGTTGAGATCTGAGGTTGCAGGCACACAATAAAGCACCATAAAGTAAGTGGAGAGAAAGTCTTCGCTTTTGAATAAACATAACCTAGGTAGGAATAAACAAGATACAATATGCTCAAGTTGCTTGTTTACTTGAGTCAATGAGGATTTCACATCGATGGAAGAGTATTTTTGTACTGAAATGACTTTGAAATGAATTTTTTAAGCAGTGGGGGTGAAACAACATGTTTTAGAAAATGTTAAGTAAACCTGTTTGTCTTTAAAAATTAAAAACAATTTCTGTGAGGTAGCACCCATTTATCCTACTTAGTACAAAAGTAAAATGCACCTGGGTTTGTTTCACACTGAAATCTATATCTATCTTTTTGGCACATGACTAGTAAAAAAGTAAGAAACAAAAATAAGAGACTTATTGCACAATAAACAACAATAAACAATACAGACAAAGCAATTTTCAGCTCTGTGTCCCCACAGAGTTTTTGGCTTTTACGAGTCGTTTCACAATGTCTACCAGCCGACCACTAACTTTATTAGACTGACAGATTGTATACACTTATGGTGGTGTATTTTTCTACGTCAGATCAAACAGTGAGACCAAGTTACCTGTATGTGTGTATGACAATAATAGTTAATGAAGTGAACACATGGGGTTGCCTATGATCTAAGACTTCGTTTTATGGTGTTGTAACCCTCACAGTTACAGGTCCAGCCAAGATGAAGACATGACTGCACGATCACTTTGTATTTTACGGCTATTTCAATCGTATATGAGTGTAGGGCCTCAGAGATTCTTAGATTACAGGGAAGGAGCTGCAAGCTTTTGGAACAAAACTTTGTAAACACACCAGCCGTCACACAGAGGTGCTTTTTTTTTAAGTGGTGCCATCTATCATTCAGGAGAACATTGCAGCGTGCGCATCAAACACCAGTATAAATGGTTACGCGGTTATGGTTAACTCTCACACACACACACACACACACACACGCACACACACACACACACACACACACACACACACTATCCAGTTCTGCAACTGACTATTCACTGATTTTCACTTCCATGTAAACATAACCCTGCTTTCACATTCATGTTGTGCAAAATTCCTGCTCAAGTGCAAATCTTTGCATCAAAATAGAAATTGTACCTCCTCAGTTGCCCAATTCAGTGGGCAACTTAAAAGAAAAATAAATGATAGAAATAAAATAATTTAACCAAAACTTGACATCAAATTAAATCAAAAGTGCACTGCTTTCATCTTTACACCTTTGTGCTACATTCCTGTTAGTTAAAACATCTTTGCAGAGAAATTAGAGGGTCTCCCCCCCCCCCCCCCCCTACCAAATTTTTTCAAAACAAAAAAAAAAAAAAAAATTCACC
>VUQK01008950.1:38970-60799 GCA_015106715.1 Bujurquina vittata | reverse complement strand
CGAGCAAAATCACTCTGAAAACTAATTAAAACTAACTGAATTAGAGAAAAAAAAGTAAAAACTAACTAAAACTAAACTATAATGTAAAATCCAAAACTATTATAACCCTGGTCCACACTCTATGTTAATACCCCATCTGGCTGTTTGTCTGTGAGTCCTGCATCAGGCCAGACTTGCTGTGTGTGTGTGTGCGCGTGTGTGTGTGTGTGTGTGAGCAAGGGCCATACAGTCTGTCTCAACGCTGCTACCTGATGATACTGATTAGGTTGAGATGAAACTACAGATGGACAAAAGGGGTTATGTCTCTGATTTTCAATGCAAAACATTATTTTGACAGTTTTTAGTAAAAAAAAAAGTATTATTTTAACAGGATGTTGCCACTGGGAAAATTAAGCATTAAGCAGTGATTACTGAGTTATAACAGAGCATCCCAGAGGGACATATCTCTACAGACCTACAGACTTTGATCTGTTAACACTGCAGGAGGAAAAGTGCTTATTTTCCAGCTCAATGTTTAGATTCTTCTGGGTCATTCCATCCCAAAGCAATGTGGGCCTTCTGCTCGACCATCTCAGATTTCCTCATTTCAGAAGTTTGAATATATAAGGACTGTTGTGACATTTTAGCTTCATCTATCAAATACATTTTCAGAGATATATATTTTTGAAAAATAGTCTGTTGACCATATTATACAGTATTTTAAACTTCACCTGAATGACTTACATTATAAGGGCGGCAGGTCTTGGTAGGTAAAGTAGGTCTCAAAAATGAAAAAATATTCAAATATTTAACAAAATTATTTTCTTTGCTCTGGAAACTCCAGAATTTTGTTATGTTTGTATTAGACTATCCACTGATATTTTGGTTTTAGTGGTACAACTTGTCATATTTGCTCAATCTAGCATATAATTTGGATGAAAATAGCATTGTCTTCTTTTTTGCAACTAAGAATTTCATGGTAAATTGACTGGTGATTGGTGATTCTAAAGTGCACATAGATGCCAGTGTTTGTCTTCCTGTGGTGGCCCTGTGACAGAATGGCAACCTGTCCAGGTGTACCCTGCCCTTTGCCCTATGGCAGATGGGATAGGCTCCAGCCCCTCTGTGACCCTGAATTGGATAAGTGGAAAAAAATAGATGAATAGTTTAACTACTCAGTGCTCACACATTTTTTGATGTATCGGTTCCAAATTACAATTCATTTATTCATTCGTGATTCATTTTAAGGTCAATAAAGAAAAAACATTTCAGGCTTTTTAACAGTTTTTGAGATATTCATGTTCAAACATCGCCTCAAAGTTCAAAGTGCAAAAAAACATGAAGAGATGGTCGAGCAGAATATGTTTTAAAAATGTGATTATTTGAGCTGGAATGACCCTTCTTGATTACCTTTGCAGGATTCCTTGTAGGCCTCTATAAAGCCAGGAAAATATTCATCATGTCCATGCAAAAATTTCAAGTTGAATTTCTAATGGTTATCATGGGGTAACTCCTTGGCCTGCAAAAATTTGTCAGATTGAAAAGTCAATTGAAAAAATACTCTATTTATCTCTTGATTTATGGCTTCTGTAAACTTCTGTAATTTTATGGCTTTTGTGATGAATTTATGTACTTTGTTGTTAGTTTTATGTTAATCCTAATATAGCATTGTATTAATTGTGTCAATGATGGTCTAATTTAGAGTGAAATACATAATAAAGCAACGAATGTTTATCTACTCATGGTGTTTTTGGTCTCTCAGCCAAATCAACCCCTTGATCTTCCAGTCCAGTTTCAAGAAAACAAGATGCTCGAAGCTATGACCAGCTCCTGTATACCGTCTCTTGTTTGGACCAAAGTTATGAGCTTAACAGCAAACCAGCAGACTAGTATTTGAGGCTGCCATTCTGTCTGTAACATACAGTATGTAAATGCACAGGTATTAATCTGCTTCTCGTTGTTATGCGATAGCACAGTGATGTAAACTTACAAACATGGTAAAGGACGTAAACAATCACAAACAAACAAGTGCAAAACATACTCTCTGTATTCCCTCTGACCTCTGGAAAGTTTTTGGTGTTTTCCTCAGTTCTCTTTCCTCAGCAGAGCTTGGTGCCAGTCCTGAGCTCTCTGGCCAAGCACGCTCAGCGACAAAAATATCACTCGGACCCACCGTGCACAGATGGCCTCTCAGCTTGGCTTGTCACGACTCACAGTCTATTACAGGAGGTTTTGTGATGGACGGTCAGCCTCTGAAGGAGAACTTCTTCCACAGGGTAAATGGTCGGAGACTGTGAGGATGCCCTGACTGTTGCCTGGCTCTTTGCCGGGGGAAACCGTAGGGTCTGGAATGAGGATGCTGCTGCAGCAGGAAGTGATGCCTGTGTGAGCCAGGAAACAGTCGGCAGGCTGTAGCAAGGATTAAAGTGGTGGATGGTGGTGGAAATATTTAGAAAAGCTGCCTCAGCTGCTTCAGTGCACTTTTAGGGAGTCTCTGTTGAATAACACAAGGACTAACACTGAAAATATTATTAATATTGTCTCATTAACTGGAGCTCAGAACATTATCATTATCACTGGATAATCATTATCCATTATTGGGAAGGACAAAGAAGGGTGTGTGTGTGTGTATTAGCCCATCAGGGTCTCGTCTGTCACTGAGGTGTGTGAGGTGTATTCTTTAACATCTTGGTACACATAATGGTCTTGTCTAATCAATAGGCGGTCACTGTCATGGCTGAAGGGCATGCCAGCAAAGACGCTGATGAGATATGGGACGCATGAGACAAAGGGGATGGGGAGCATCATGACTTGTTTACTGCAGCTGTTTCCTGTCAGCACCACATTTAGCGGCTTTCACTGCAATGTCTCTCGTGCCTGGTCCTGCCAGACAGACAGACAAGGTGATGAACAGACAGCAAAGCCCCAAGTGGTAAAATGAACAAGACACGTGGAGAATACTGTCTAGATTGGATGGGAGTTAACAAGGAGACAAGCAAGGGGACATTCAAGTCATCAATACGGGCCACTGACAGGTCCTGTCACTGCACTGACACGTAGAGAGCTAATTATCAATGCTAATTAGGAGGGTAGTCAACAACAGCAATACAGAAAGGGACATTTTTGTCCCCAATAGCGAATCAGTAAGCTGAAAGACCTCACGTCCTGTTACCCAAAGGGACAAACAGGAGCTGATTTAAATCCCTGACAGGAGGACCTGACACTGCCAAGGAGACGAGCTCTGAAACCTGACTAATGAAATGAGTGTGAGAAAGGATTCTGTTTTCTTGAAGTATAAACTAAAGCTCGGAAATCAGATAATGGATATTATTTTTGTGAGCCAGTTATTATATTTTTTCTTCTTTTTTTGTTAGTTAAGAAAGACTGCTTCAGCTTTCAGAAAGTTTATAACATAAAGGTGTTATAAAAACAAAATGTGACTAAAAATATCCACACATATCTCATTTGTGTACCTGCAGTTTATAGCGTAAAGTACATCTTTATGTACTTTTTTTATTGCTGTCATTAATCCTTTATGTATGCATTTTTATAATGGTACAATATGATGACTGAAGCAATAATAAATAAAAATGAAATGAAAACAATAAAATCAACTAGATATTGTGATGCTCAAACTGGTGCTTGTAAAAACTGCATAAAAAGAGCCCCACTAAAAAAAAAAGAGAGAGAGAAACAATACTGGACTTTTTATTTTGGATTTATTTATTGTTGAAAATGGTCCAATATTACATATCTGTGAGGTGAAAAAAACCCGTGGACCTGAAGGATTAGCAGTCATTTTCAATGTCAAATTAGAGTCAAATGTTTTCACTGAAAGGGTTGTCGACCACTGTGAGTGGGCACCCTTTGATTAAAAAAACAGAGCTCTATTAAAGTGTAATATTTACAGCACAGGTTTATGGAAATGAAACACTGTACAAACAAATGAGATTTCTGTGGACTTTAGAAAAAGACTAGTTGAGTAGTTATAGAGCCATTTCTATAAAGCTTGGGCACCTCCAGTCAACAGTTAGACAGATTTTGCACAAATGGAGCAAGGTGAAAGCCACAGCTCTGTGAAAGAGACATTTAAAGTTTGCTAAACATCATATGAACAATTCAGAGATTGCTTGAACAATGTGCTGTAGGGGAAAAACAAAATACAATTTTTTACTTTAGTAATTCAGCATGAGAACCTTACCCAACCTATGAAACATGGTGGTGGCAGCATCATGGTTTGGGCCTGTTTTGCAGTCTCTAAGCAAGGACAGCTTACTATCAGTGACATGAAATAGTTATTTCTGAATTGTACCAGTGAACTGTAAAGGACATAAAAGGTCAGACTCAAAATCAGCAGTTCATGTTGTCAGTGGAGGAAAATATTTTCTAGTCAGTGTGCACTGATTCAATGAACAGCTAACAGAAATGTTCGGCTGCCAATTATTGCAGCACAAGCTACTAAATAAAACAACATTTTCCTCATCCTTTTTTGATTTTCCAAAATAAATATATGACCAAGTCTAATATTTTTTTCTCTCTTTTGTTTTGCATTCTCTTTACCTTCATGGCCTGTGTTAAATCTGATCATCTCATATTTATGTAAAACTATAAATACTAAATCTCAAAGGCTGAATAAACTTTCAAACATGTTTCAAACTGTTTTCTGTACTTCTCAGTTTGTTTCAACTGATTTATGTTTGTCTTACATTTTAAATTAATTGTCATTCTTTCATGATGTGTTAGTGCCTTTTACAACACTATAGCTGACAATTTGCCGACTTTCAACTTCTGTCTTCTCATGTAAAACTTTATCTCTTTTCAGTAAGTGCATGTCAGCTGACTCTTCCAGCGTCGGCACATTTTAAAGACTTCAATTCCTCTCAGCATTTGAACTTGAACTGAAATTGAACCTCTTTTCATATTTCCATTTAAATGCTATTTCAACTTCTTTTGCTACTTGTATTTTAACTGACATTACTTTTAGTATTTCCACAGTTTTTAACTACACATTTGCAGCACAGTTTAAAAAAAACCAAAAAAACAAAAAATAGCTCTTTTTAAAGTGCAAATAATATCTGCAAACTTTCTTAGACTTTCCAGTCTTATCAGCATATACAAAACACACACACACACACACACACACACACACACACAGACACACACAAAACATAGCTATGATGTACATATGTGTTTGTGCGTCTTTGTGAGTACTCATGTGAGGACACCTGTTCATCTGAGCATGGCAACGACATTTGTGCAATCAACTGTGTGTGTAGATGCGGGTGTCTATGTGCACTGGCTTGCATATGCGAGCACCTATCCATTTGTGCATGTCTGTGTGATGTGATGTGGATGATGTGTGGTAGTGAAGCATATTTGCCTCCAAGCTATATCATTTGCATACTTGTCACAGCCTGTCCATTGGGTGTCAGGTTCACTGATGCATACTGTGTTCCATTGGCAGCTCTGGTATTCATGGAGTCCCACTGTTATGGTGAGGTGCCTGTCGAGTGCTGTTGCTTTGGCAGACAGACATCACATACACATGAAGATAAAGAGGGGCTCCTGTTTGTGTGTGTGTGTATACATGTGTGTTTGAGAGTGTGCACACATGTACCTTTATGGCCAGTCAAAGCCAGCTGCCCTGGCTGTCAATCCTTGCTGTATCAATGCATCTAACCTACTGCTGTGAATAAATACCCAAACAATGCTGCGCTTGATTAAGTCACGAGTGACCATCTTTGATGACTACTGTTTTTTCTTTGCATGTCTCTCTGCAATGATGGAAATGAATTTGCAGGAAGAGAACATAAAAGAAAAGTGTATTGCTCCCTTAAAAAATGCAAAAAATCTGGCTGTATTATGACAGAAGACGCAATGAAGCTCACTTCAAAAACAGGAAAAACAAGAGCAAAATCTTCCAGGGAAGCATTAAATTCTGAATGGCTTTCAAAAATTGTTTAAATAATTCTTCAAAGTCAAAGAGATCACGGTCTCTCAACTAAAATAAAAAAAAAGAACACACACACACACACACACACACACACACACACACACTCGCACAACAGAAAGCGTCAAGCAGAGTTTTGAACAAGATCCCAGTTTATCCTAACCTTCACCCTCTTTCCCTTCCAGCTGAACTTCCACAGTGTGAGCCGGAAGGTCCTCCAAAAAAAATGCAGTTTTACTATTTAAAGAAAAGAAAGTATAGACAGTAAAAGAGGCTAAAATGTTTCCAGTGTGGGGTTGCTGTCTGTATTTACCTTGTTAGAACTAGCTTTAAGGAAAGTATGTACGCATAAAGAAAATATACGTGCAGGTACGAGCATGCACACATGGAAACCCGCTCACAGGTGTTAAATGATTAGAGGACAAAGAGAAGACAGACACACAATAGAGGTTGTCCCTGCTGTTTCAGAGAAGAGGATTCTCAGCTTGACTAGATGATATAATGAGCTGTTATGTTCTGGGTGATGAGATGAGAGGAAAGGACAGAATAGAGGAGAGACACGAAAGGAGAGGAGGAATCAAAAAACAAACTCAGACAGACAGACACACACACACACACACGCACACACTGTTTTCTGAGCACTTTCAAACTGTGACAAAAGTCTCGGCTGTGAGAAAGGTTAAGATTTCAATTTTGGTCACTACAAGTCACAGCAGTGGAGGACAGTCAGGAAAAAATGAAAGGGCGAGGGCAGCACTTTTGGAAGGTGGTAGGAGTTAGGGGCCTAGGTTATTATTTATTTGCCATGTATTAGTTTAGAGGTTTGTGCACGTGTATGTGTGTGTGCGCATGTTTGTGTGCATGTGTCAGGTGAGAAACAAGAAAGGGGAGGAGTGGCGTGTGGGGGGGGCAGATGCTAAAGGTCTCTGTTGATGATTTGCACGCTCCATCGAGCTGACTGCTGGGGCATAAAAACTTACATGGTCGGTTTCTTCAACCTGCCTGACCCCAATCTCCACTCTACACCAGGTCCCCGTGCTGCCTACCCACCCTGCGGAGCTCCTCCTCTTCGGAACCCTCCCTTTTCACAACCTACATCACACACACACACTCCTGGAAAACAAAGAAAGAAGTCCTCCCACCAGACATGGGTTCTCTCATAATCTGACCTTCAGAATAAATGTGCACGCACACACACACACACACACACACACGCAAATGGGCAGAAATTTGGCTTCTCTCTCGCTCTGAACCTAGCGCCACCACTACCTAAAACAAAAACACAGAGTGGAATTTATGTGCCTTTTGTTTAACATAACAGCCAGACACTTGTCTATTCTATGCATTACCATTTTTTTTATTATTATTTTGCAGCTGCCCTGTGTGCATGCACATGCTGGTTCTTCCATATGGGTAATGCAAAGACCTGAGATGTTTTTATCAAAAGCATTAAAGTTATAAGCCTGTGTGGAAAACACGCGCACATCATCATATTCATTTTTTAGCCTCTATAAGTAGAAAGAGCAGACTTGTTTTCATTTATTCTCTTACTCATTTTTCACAGATGGCATGTTTATCTGTCACTTTTTTAAAAACATTACCATAAAGACTTGCAGTGATCCATATGTAAAACTGATCTTCCTATCTCTAAGTTTCCACGTGTTAATGAATCGTGACTTGCTTCTTCTTTGGCGAGGCAGATTTTGCGAGTTATTGGCACTAGAGGGCACTAGGGCTACATCTATATCCACCCACCCCTCCGCCTGCAGAGTATGTGTAGGGGAGCACATACTTTTCATATGTAGGGTCCTTATCTCACTCTCTAAATCTCTCTTTCCCCCTCTTCTCACTCACTCTATCGGTAAGATCAGACTGCCATCGGCCAGCTTTCAGGGGCTCTTCAGCTCCTGAGAAGGTCAGCCGAAGGAAAACTTCCTCCCATCCGCCTCCATTAAGACACCTGTGACCTTCAGTCTCCGTGATGAATGTATGGGTGGGCTCATGATTGTAGCTGACAGAGGTCCTGTTTGTTTTGCTGTTTTACCACAACTGGAGCTTCATCTGCACACACAGAAGCATAAGCGCTACATATGCCAACACAAGCCCCTTTCTCCTTTCTCTTTTGCAAATGAAATCAATAGACACAGCCATCACATCCCTATTCTGTCACTGCACATCTGTCGCAACAAGAGGCAACAAAAGATCAACATGCTTTTCTAGTGAGTACACATGACCTGATGCATGCTTGCGGGCGCACGCACACACACACACACACACACACACACACACACACACACACACACACACAAGCGTGCTCACAACACAGATATTAAAATAATGACTCCAGTGATTGCGAGATCAGTTCGCTTGATTTTAGTGGGAGACTGTTGCTGTGGAAGCAGCGTTTGTTTGGTGTGTTTTGGATGAGGAGAGGGGAGAAATAAAGAGAGAACATTACTGCTCTTCTCTTCACTTTGAAACATGTTTTTTTCCCCTTGCACACAGCGAGATCACACATGGTGAAGGATACATGTCTCCTCAGTGTAGGGAACAGGGGCGGTGCTGCCAGCTGTCATGTAACTGTAGAAGGACACCTCGAGAGTGTAGCAGTAGGATGTGTCGTCAAGAAGACCACCCAGGAAACGCCTACCGGTACCGGCCTTCACCACATCACGGTTAAAGGAAGTGTTGGACTAGAGAAACAGATGGAAAAACAAGTGAGATCCATCAGAGGTTTAGACTTAAGTCTTTATTATGTTGGCAAACATCCATCCTTTTTGAACATTTTTGGCCAGATGCTAGAGTCTGGAAATGAGGTTCTGCACTACAAATTGTTTCCCAAAGTCCTTGAAAAATTAATAGATTGATTATTTCTCTCTTTAAAAACATGCAGTGGTGTGTGTGTGTGTGTGTGTGTGCGTGTGTGTGTACTTAAAACAGCTTGCACTGCACAACTCTACTCTTTTACGTTACATAATTGTGTGAGGGTCCTCTGTGTTCGAACGACATACTGTTCCTCATGAGAGACTCAACATGCTCAACATCTTTATGCCCTTTAGTTTCGTAAAGACACTAAACTATGCACCAACTGTGCATGCATTGTTTTCAGGCAAACTAAAAACTGACTCATGAACATAATCTTCATCTTAGAAGAGCAAGATGTCTTCAGCAAATCAGACAGTTTTCCCATCATCTCTTTAAATTACATGTTACATGTAAAGTACATACAATTAGATGTGCATACATCTCACAGTTGTGTTTTCGAAGCAAGTAGCAATAAATGGTTTATAAGACCAAGTAGCAACACTATTTTCTAAAGTCTGAAGGAACAGATGCGTTGCTGTGTAATTGTGTAATTTAATGTGGTGTTGCTTTTAGAGAATTAACACACACCTCAACAGATTTGTCACCTTCTTCCAGCCTAATTTTTTTAGTTCTTCAATCAGCCACATTTGTATTTTTGCTTGCTATCACCCATTTGTAAAGAGTACAGCTCCTCTCTGCAGGGCATCTCTACTGTTTATGATGGATCCTTAGAAGTTCTATTTTTGCTTCTCAGTCCAAATTTGTGTAATTTCTACAGAACATAAACCAGATACTGCCATAGCTTAAAAATATTGCCAAAAAAATCACAACACACAGCACAATGACCAGTGAAAGAAACTATGCAAAGGCCTCAATTCCTCTGCATTCTCTGGTGTGGGTGTTTCAGGAAGTGTTTAAAGCACACAACCCATTCTAGGCAAAAATTAATCCCAGCTGTCCAGCTCTCTGGACGGCACTATTTCTTCCTCTCATGTTGGACTGAGGGCAGACTGGATGCTAGTGACTCACTAGTTGAACATTATCTCAAATGATTATGAGATGAGATATGGTTACTTGGTTAGCTCACTTCATTAGATATTGCTGCAGCACAATACATAATCATCTCTGACATAACTATCGTCACTTCATCATTATTTCTGCTGAAAATTCTGTTGTTTGAATGTTTTAAACTAAAAATCACACAGACTGCACCTTTAATGAGTCAGAATATAAATACTAACGTTGTACGAAGTCTGTTGGATGTACTGATAAGCAAGTGTTTGCAGGTTTGTCCTTTTGATTCATAGTAAAAGCTGGTACAAAGGAAAAATGTTTGCGGAATCTGCCCAGAAAAAATAAAAACACACCTGATTAAAATTTGATCCTTTAAGGTATTTTTCTCATAGCTGCTATTTTTATATCACTGCATAAAAGTCCCAACATGACCACTTATGTATCTGAAATGTCCCCGCAGTGCTTAAATGTGCACAGAAGACAACTGCAAACTTTTAAAATTACCTGACCTTCATGTGGAAGATCACTGGTGATGAAAGCTGAAGACTGATTTCAGCAAGTTTCAGGTGAAGAGAACATTTCCGGGCCCAAGGTGGGGAGGACAAAGATGGTGCTACTTTTCTGACAGTCACAAGGTTGTGAATGTGTCTCCTATGAACTGTCAATGATACTCTGAGGGAGAACATTCAGAGGAAATGGCCTGAACTGTACCACATTATGCAAAAAAAGGCACAAAGTAGTGTGCCTGTGCACAGCACATTGAAAATACAGGTCAAAAAACTTACAGTACAATATGAAAGTTTCAAGGAAGGAAAACCTCTCAAATGTGACATCAGACATGGATCAGTGAAATATCCGGTTGCCATGCTGTTGTTGGTTCAACTATGCAGGACAGAACTTTTTAATTTTCCAGTGGAACATGTCTATTGGACACCGGCATTACTTTATTTTAATGTTAGTAATTGCATTACATAGTGAAGGGTCTTGATTCAGTCAGAGAAACTCTAAGCTACCTATGTTATAAATATATCAGCTTTTTAAGAAATTAATTCTATAATCCAGTAATATCTGTGCAGAAGGCTTTTACAAGATGATTTTGTGATTCAAAGTTTTATTTTAGCTAAGTTGTAGAGCATTTTCTTGTAGATAAAAACAAACAAAGCAGCTATGATCTCATCAGTGAAAATGTGTTCATGCCTTGGAAGTTCTATAAAGCAGTTTTGCACAATGTCATTTAAAAGATCGGCTGTAAATGGCTAAAGCAGAAAAAAAAATTACATTTATTTTTAGGTCTGAGCGTGTCAGCTATACTACACAACTATGATCTTGGGAGGCGTGTGGAAAAAAAGTTTCCATTCACTGTCACTCCACTCTGGTGCAGTGAGAGTTGCTCTGCTGAAATGCAGACTTGGCTGCCACCAGTGGGAGTTTGCCATGATTGTGTTGTGCTGCTGCTGCTGCTGCTCTGGGTTTTAGGTAGTGCTGAATGGGCACAGGGACAAAAGCACAGTGAGGGAGATGACCCCTGGGCCAGCTGTCACACAAGCAATACAGAAAAAAAAGTGAAGTTTTCCTGAAATAGCGTTTTACTTGTCCTTCGTAATGCGGCATAGAGTATAGACACTGACAATAAGTGACATTTCCATACATGTGTGGGTGAACATCTGCCTGTCTGGCTTCCTTGAGTGTCAATGGGCAATAAAGGTTATTCTTTATGATGTGTGTAAGTGGATATGCTATGAAATGTCACTGTCACTGCGAGAACGAAGGTCAGTGGAAGGGACGCAGGGCTGAGAGGAACCTGGTGGATAATGTATCTGCATGAAAAGTTGTTATTAGGTTCTGCATGTGTAGCTGGGTGGAGGAGCATCACAGTCACTGAATGAACACCCACCCACGTGCCCTTCTGTTCTTTGCTTTTGTCCTTTGCTTCTCCTCCTCGCCCCCTTCAGTTTACACAATTCTTCCCGTCCAAAATAAGCCCAGTTTTAGCCACCTAGGAAGGTGCTTTAGCAGAACACCTGCGTCACTCACACAGAGTATCCTGGCCTACTTACAGTCCTGTGCTTCGTCATGACCTTCTGCTTGTGTTCTGTACTTAGATACAATATAAATGCACATTCAAAATAACGTGTATCTGCAATGTTACACAATTCAAAGTTCTTTTCAAGTTTGTCCTTCTTTGGGATTTTGCTGCTGTTTTGGCAAACCAAAATGATTAAAATACCCCGATCAGGCGTAACATTATGACCACTGACAGGTGACATGAATAACAGTGACTACCCCTTCATCATGGCACCTGTTATTGGGTGGGATATATTACCAAGCAAGTGAACATTTTGTCTTTAAAGTTGATGTGTTAGAAGCAGGAAAAATAAGCAAATATCAGGATTTGAGGATGTCTGAAAACAGCCAAACTGTGATGGCTAGATGAATGGCTCAGAGCACCTCCAGCTCTTGTGTGGTGTTCCCAGTCTGCAGTGGTCAGTATCTATCAAAGGTGGTCCAAGGAAGGAACAGTGGTGAACCAGTGACAGGGTCATGGGCAGCCAAGCCTCACTGACAAATGTGGGGAAAGATGCTCACACTGTTAGTGGTGGTTATGATAGAAAGGTGTCAGAATACACCTGTCACCAGGATGCACTCTGGGCAGAAGGCAAGCTGGCAGAGGCAGTGTGATGCTTTGAGCAATGTTCTGCTGGGAAACCTTGGGTCCTGCCATCCATGTGGATATTCTTTTGACACACACCTCCTATTTTTAAGCACTGTTGTGGACCATGTACACCCTACCATGGAAACGATATTCAATGATGGCACTGTTCTCTTTCAGCAAGATAATGTGCGGATGGTTCAGGATTGGTTTCAGGAGCACAATGAGTTTGAGGTGTTGACTTGCCCTTCAAATCCCCCAAATCTCGATCCAATCAAGCATCTGCGGGATGCGTTGGATACACAATTCCAATCCATAGAGGCCCCACCTCACAACTTACAGGATTTAAAGGATCTGCTGCTAACATCTTGGTGCAGATACCACAGCACGCCTTCAGGGCTCTAGTGGAGTCCATGCCTGGAGGAGTCAGGGCTGTTTTGACAGCAAAAGGGGGACCAACACAATATTAGACAGGTGGTCATAATTTTATACCTGTTTGGTGTATATTCCAGTGCTTTCAACATCCCATCTTTATGCTTCCCCTTCCTTCTCCCTCGCTCTAATACTTGGAGAAGGTGAAAATGCATGTGTTTGTATGATCATCATTTCTTTTGGCTCAGATTTGGGTTCCCAAAAAACCTAATGAAATTGCACAATAAGGTTTTAAGCAATAAACTGCACAAAAATGCCAGATGCAGCAAAAATGATACAAATGAAAACTTTGAAATGCAAATTGATGTTTTTTTTTGTTTTTTTTTTTACCTTGTCAGAAGGTTCAATAAACACTCCAGTTTTAAAACATTAGAATATTCTGGCAATTATTTCATGGTTCAGGCAAGTGTGTAGTCTATGTTTTCCTCTCACCTAAAACCAAGAAGATGAAGCAGATGCTTTTTTAAATCAACATCCTACCTCAAAGGCATGCAGTTATAACTGAAAGGTACCCATTGCAACCTACGTAAGTTCTCGACTGACTGCCACGAAGATTGTAGCAGTTGGCAATTAAGTGCCTCGGTGAACACCACCTTGCCAGAATTTGCTGAGATATGACTATTTCATGTTCTCATTTCAAGCTAACCCGAAGGCCGAAGCTGGTGTAATTTTGGTCCCGTGCCCACCTATCTGGTGTTTGTGCGTGTCTGTTCGTATGACTTACAAAGGAGAAGTCTGGTGCATTTTGGCACAGCAGTCTGGGGAAAACAGCCTGTCTCTGGACGCGCTCCTCGTCCTCAAACACATTGCCATACATAAAGCCGTTCAGCATAGTGGAGTGGGCATGGACATCAATGTAGAACTCCAAACTGACTCTCTGATGGAGGAAAAGAGAAAGAGAACAGAGGGACAGAGAAACAGATAGATGATAAAAACATCAGGTTAGCTGGGATATTCGTCAGTGAGCAACACTCCACATCAGAGATTCTCCACTGGGAGTAAGTAAAGTCCTTTCTTGGCTCTAGGGATACTGCGCTGGAGAGAGGCTTTCACCCATGGGATGACAACAAAACCCTCCAGACACTGAAAATACGCTCATACCTGAAAGGAGCCAACCACCCACACATAACTTCCATCAGGCTGTCCTTCTGAAGGGCACAGTTTTGCTACGTACATGGTCGGGTGAGCTGAGAGCAATATTGTAAAAATACACGCACTCAGGTGGACGTCGCAAATTCATCACGTACACCAAACGTATTTATCAGGTTAATACCGACTTCATATTGAGAGTGTAATGTCTTTTCTCTCTAGTACACTCTGTGTAAAATGGATTTGATAAGATCTGTTTCTCTAGCTTGACTCTGTTATCACTCAGTCTACACACACACACACACACACACACACACAGAGGGACAGAGAGAGAGACTTTTATCTTGTGATACAAATAAATGGCATATTCTCTGACCTCTAGCTACAACCCTTTCTATAACATGACAAGATGCAGGACCATCATAATACATTAGAATTACTCCAGATGGCTACTCCACCAAAGCACAAGTTTCAGCCACTTAATTCTCATGAAGTTCAGTACAGGACAGACATTGACACTACACACCAGCTGTGGGAGAAAAAAAATCCATTCACAGTTTGAGAGACTTAACATAATTGTGTGTAAACTCAAAGACTTTTGCAACTGTTGAAGAAAAGGTGATTTTTTTTCATGTTTTTGGGTCAAAAATCAGAGTGCAGATCAAAGCAGCTAATTTAAAGAATTGAAATTGCACAAATTCGAATGCTGTTTAATTGCAACATGTGACAGAACATCACACAGAAAAATAATTGAGAATGACACAAGACTAAATTCATTCTATTTCTGAATGCACTGCTAATGGGCATTATTGTCTCCTAATACAATGAACAATGGGGAAAAAAACCTACAAACTGAGAACAATGACAAGATGGCTCCTGGAAACATAAAAGTATATAATTATTGGACAAGTATTCTAGTTTTCCTTCTTTCCATATTCATCACTGGTGTGATTGAATTGTAGTTTTTCTTTTTTGTGCCATTCAAGTTATTAAAACATTAAATACTCATTAATTGCTAAAGGCAAATGTAAAATGTGGATGGAAATATTTATAATATTGTTTTGGCAGTGGCTTTTTATCAGCCTCTTGCATTTCTGCTAATAAATGACAACAGGGTTCATAACCTACCTTTACATAATTGAAAATAAACAACAGACCTGCTTTTATTTCACTGATATTATAATTCTTTAACTCACACCCTAAATTTAAACAAGGAGAGATGTGAAGACTGGCAAACTAAAATGACCTTACTTGGCTAAAACCTTCTCACTTCAGCAATTTTACAGTGGTTCTAACAAGGGCAGGCATACAAGCCCTCACAGACTCCTCCATTGACCCCCCCTCCAAACACGCACACACACACTTACACACACACCTCCAGACCCTTAACACCGGAGCAACACCCATCAGAGCCATCCCTCCTCTCTCTATCTTATCACATTGTTCCCCTTTTCCCACTCTGCTTCTTTTCCTTCTTTATCTCTTCCCCACCCTCCTTCCCACTCAGCTCATTAGCGATTCCGTACCACACCTTGTTCCCTGTGGGTCATAAAGAGAAGGAGGAGGAGGATGGGATGGGGAGAATGGGAGGATGGAAAAGGAGAGAAGAGGGTATGGAGTAAGGAGTGGAAGAAGGGAAGGATGGAGGGAGGAAAAACTGGAAGGAGATGGAACAGCAAAGAGTGACAAAGGGCACAGAAGGAAAACAGTGCATATGGTTGTGAGTATGTGTGAGTTTGTGAAGAGACAGTGGGGCAGTGAAGGGAAAACAGAAAAGCACAGAGATGGGGGGTGTAAAGAGAGTGAAAGGGAAAGAATAAGTGTATAAAGATGAACAGAGAGAGGAGAAAATGAGAGAAAGACAGAAAGAGATAGAGAGAGAGACATAAAGATGTGTGTAAAGAGATTGGCAGGAGTGGGAGAGAGACTAGAGAGAGAGAGAGAGAGAGGGAGGGAAAGAGAAAGAGAGGGGGAGAGAGAGAGAGACTAGAGAGCGAGAGAGAGAGGGAGGGAAGCAGTGCTTGGGCGGCCCAAGCGACGCAGTGTGCCTGTGTTTGAAATTCCGCTCACAGCCAAAGCAATTTCCTGGCGGTGGCTGTGCTGTCAGCTGCTTGGCTGGCTGGCGGTGAAATATGGTGGCTGGGAGTCGGCCGCTAGCAGCCCCCGACAACCTGATGGATGGAGCCCCAGAGGAGAGGAACAGCAGCAGGAGAGGGTAGGGTAGGGGGAGAGCGTGGGGAGAGGGAGGGAGAAACAACAGAAAAACAAAACAAAAAAAAGCAAGAGGGAAAGAAGGTAAATGCAGCAAACTGAGCAGTGACGGTGATGGGAGGGAGGCAGCGGGAGACATGTATTAAGTGTATGTATGCACATATATATTTATGACGTAAAAAGAAGAATAAAAATAAAAGCGAAAGGGCAAAGAAAACAAAAGAGAATAAGGAGGAAGATAGAAAGAGTATAGAAAGGGAGATAGCAGGAAAGCAAGATCAAGGTATATCAGGCAAAAAGCAGGAGGGTGGAAGGAGTTACAAAAAAAGGCAGGCGGGCCTAGACAAGGGAAGCCAGCCTAATAATCACCTGGCTCTCCCCATATGTGAAGGGGGGAGGAGTGAGAGGGATAAAAGGAGGAGGTACTGTAGAAATGGAGGTATATGGTAGAGTGGATGCAGATTAGAGGTTAAACGGGTGTTACATGGTTATGTGGGATCCCAGCGAATCTTGACACAGCATTATGATGCGTACACTGTGACCAAGAGTATGTGGAGATTTTAAAAAATGACACAAAATTTTTTAACAGAAATTAATCCGCAAGTGTTGTCTAAACACACGCACGTTAGGTTATCTGCTGATATGAACCTGAGTATGGATAGATGTCTCTTTTTGTGTTAACCCTGTGATGAATTCGTGACCTGTCCAGGATGTAAGCTGCCTCTCACCCCATGCCGGCTGCTATGGCTCTTTTTCCCCGTGACCCTCAACAGAATAATGCTAATGCATGTAGGGGTGGATAATCTGCAGCAACATTGATTAAAAACATAATTTTGGAGTAAAGATTTATATGTGTGATCTATAACATACATCTAAAATTCAGATTTTTCTATTCACGTCTTTGATATTTAACATATGCAAAAAAAAAAAAAAACATGATTGTTTAATTAAGTGCACTAAACACTGGTTTAAATACAAGGAGAAATGAAGTATGTCAACCATGAAATCAAACCATGCACACAAAGTATATGGACTGGGTTTTCCAGATACTTTTTGCCAGTGTATTATGAACACTGTAAACAAGTCCACAGGTCCATGGAAGAAAAACAGAGATTCAAAAACACTGTAAAGAGAGCAGTTAACTAACCTGACTTGCATATTTATGTTCACAAAATGAGACAAGTAGTTAATCGTGATTAATCCCTCACAAAGGAAAAAAAAGGTGCAAAACCTCCGTCTTGTTTGTTATGATACAAACAACATTCAGCTCAAGCATTTCGATGCTCTGATCTTAACCCAGATGGTTTCTACATGCTACAAAGGTCTCCTTCACAGTATATTGTGAAGGACACTAAAAGAGAAGCTGTAACAGCCATGGAGCCCCCACAATGTCATGTCCATGCTTAATACAATGTTCAGCTAATGCCCTGCCAATCAAACTGAGACCGTTCTGAAGGCCCCACCAATGTGATTGATGCTTCAATTAACAACCCGCTCTGACCTCCAAAATTGTTCATTTGAAATTGTAATTAAGCAATTAGGGGCAATTAAGAAACAGAGACTGCTGAAAGAAAGTCAGAAGACAATTTGAGAGTGCGAGAGAGAGAAACAGAGAGGGAGCGATGTGTCCAAATTAAACCTCTCAGAGAAAAACAAAAGCCCCATCTAGCCACAGAAGCTCCAGGGAACTCTCAACTTGTGGTGAACTTGCAGTGGCGGCAAGCAGTTTAGTGTAAAACCTAGAAGGTCAAATGAATGAATTTTGTCAGACAAGTACTTATCTGCTGCATATTAATTAGAGCAGGGTGCGGGGGTGCAACGAGGGCCGTAAATGCTGGGCTTATCTTTACACAGAAAGGAAAAAGGAGCTGATTGAAGCGGGATTACAAGCTCCTGAATAAAGCTCTTGGCATCAGCAGCATACCTTTAGAGGAGAAGGGGAAATGCTGCTTATTCAGGAAGAAAAAAGTTAAACCTACTCATATAGTGCATTTTATCCAACATTAAACATACAGTATAATACCTGTGGGAGGAGTGTTGTGAATTTTTTCTGTGCACACCATGGCAGCACGGGAAGCAGTAATCTAGGGGTTAGAAATGAGGGTGTATGAATGGAGGGATGCCAACAGACTTTAGACGCCTTTTAAATGTTCGCAGCTGATTCATTTAAAAATGATTAAGGGGCTTTAAACATACATTTGATGGCAGCATATCAAGCTGTGACCTCAGGGGGTGGGTAAAAAATGAAGCCAAGAGGGGACTTGTGTGTGGCCACGGTCCAGTCACACAGGTCTAGAGACCAGTCAATGGCCCCCTGGCAACCACAGGTTGCTTGGGGAATACGTCCATTCCTTGAACGGTTAGTGAGTAGTTCCTTGACTGCTAGCAGTCGTGTGACATAAGTATACGGTGCAGCATTGAAAACCTCTTTGCGACTGATCTGGTTGTTAGCAGATTACAGTTGCCTGCAGTTTGCACGGCGACTTTCTCTAAACACTCGCCAATTGCTCGCTGAGTGGAAACAGAGACTGTTCACCTTATTGCGGCAACCAACATGTTTCAAAACCCACAACTGTTACTTAGAAGGTAACTAGTCTCTGGTTCTGGCTTGTATGTCACTTTTTCAAGTTCCACTACCACTCGGAAAGAAGTTACAAGTGTTTGCAGATGAGTCAGCATCCTCCATGCAGACTATGGCTGATGGTGGTTTCAACAAACCACCATGGGAAACCATCAGCAACACTCTGTTAGACGTGTATTGCACAGAGCTTCAACATGGAGAGAAAATCAAAGGTCGTCAGGCCTGGCGTGCTTACTTATAGTTGCAAAGACTTTCTGCCGAATGGCCATTTCCAAAGTCAAATCAGAAGTTAAAAACCATTTTATGCACCTTTTTTTCAATGAAAGGGGGACTGTAATTGTCCAGTGCAGCCACCTAGATGTGAATTATGGAACTCAGTTAGCATCAAACATTCTCACTTGGGAAAGTTTCCCACATGAAACGATTCAACATAATGACACTTAAACGCTGTAAAAGTCTAACCCTTATTTCATTAGTTAGAGGAGCTGATTCAGGTCACAGGGGCACATGGTTAGTGACCCACTAATGATGTAGAAGTGACAGAACATGGCAGATGGCATGACCTGCTTCATGGATGAGAGTAAATGACACAAAACTCTGCCACCGTCTGTCTCCATCTATCTGATTTTCTCCTCTCTCCCTCGCCCTCTCAGTCTGCATCATGGTCTCAAATTGATGGTGGTATTTGTCTGTTTATGAACACAGAGGTGACTTGTAATCAGCCTGAACGGGCACAGGCAGCTCTCTGCTTCAGCCCTTTTAGTGCCACATAAGCTGTCACATCTGTTGGGAGGGCTTGCCAGGAAAGCAAAGGAAGGAGAAGCGAAGGAGAGTGATAGGTACAGAGAGGAGAGGAAAATGTGATAAGGAAAGAGAGCAAAGAAGAACAAGAGGGGAGCCATTGAAAAAATAATCTCAAATATTATCTAAAAATTATCATAAGGTAAAAACCTTTAAACTAAGTTGCAAAAATAGCATAAAAATTGCCAGAGTAGGAGAGCTTCATTTGTATTTTCCTGTGAAAAGCAGACAATTCAGCTTCCAACGGAGGGAGAATAAAGAGTGGGATCTTGGAGGAATAGAAACGACGTGGGGATGATGGGGAAAAATTGGCTGTAAATCTCAGAAATGGATCAGAAATGGATGCCTGACACCAGAGGACATTTTAACACACACAGAGAGAGGGGAGACAGACAACAGAGAGGCGAAGAGAAAGACAAATAGATGCGAAAACCACACACAGGTCGCTAACTTCACACATAAGGCAATTCTGACCGCTGAACAAAAGAGACAGACCGGGAAAGAGAGACTGTAGAGTAGTCACTGTAGAAGAAGGAGGGCATTAGGGAGGATTTCAAGGTACAAAATCAATCTAGGTGCTGTGACAGGACCTAATACATTTGTTTCGGGGAGAAAATTAATTTTCTAATATTAAAAAGGTCAAAAATAAGCCAAGGCAACAATGACCTCTTTGTCATCCTTAACAAATTATCCAAAATGGCAATGTCAGATTGGTGGGGATACATTGGCCAGTGATGAATGCTTCTGGTAATCAGCCAATCAAAAAGAATTCTTCTTCTGCTTTTGATAAATGAGCTGGAAAAGCAACGCTTTAGGAAGGAGATGGGTCCATTTGTTTCTTTGGTCTCTTTTCTTTTTTTCCCCCCTCCCTCTCCATTTCTCTATTTTCAAAACAAACAACAGGATAGCTTGGGAACAGATTATAGCTCCTTGCATCACTGACTCTTTCAGCCATTTTCCCTGCTGACCAATGTTCAGCTGCAGATGGTAAATGATGGAATTTTCTGAAACAGTCTGAGCAAATATGCTTTGAGATGGATGGAGGGAAAGTTTACAAACAGCTTATAAGCAAATGCTAAGGTGTTATTCACACAGTGGCTTTACTTGATTACAATTTGAATTAAATTTATTACGAAAAAAAAAAGCAAACACCCAAAACGAGAACAACACAGATGCGTATGAGCAATTATAACTGGAAGCAGTGATTTATCACCAGCTCATCATCTGCTCCTGTGGCTTAAACAGGAACAAATCCTTACACCATTACAAGAATACAACATGAGCATCTTAATGCGGATCTATAATTTCTGCATCTACCAGTACGCAGGGATCTGTTTGAATATGAGTGATGTAAATTTTATCCTCAAAGGGTGAAGACAAGGCCCTCTGCGCACCACTACACTATACTCCTCCACCTATGCATGCGTGCGTTCAGGCAGAATCCATGTGGGCTTTAAAAAGAAAACTGGAATAAAGTAAGAATGGCTACTAATCTGTGGTATCTGCAGCTGTCTGTGTGCACAAAAGATCCATACTGTCTATACGGCACTGTGTGACATTCCATCATTCGAAAATATCAAAGCAGCACAAACATGAGCAGAGCAGTGACGACAGTGAAGGATGAACTGCACTTTTTTTTGGAGTGATTATGAGAGACATTTATTGCTAGCTTAGATTTACTGATGCGAGGCGTTTTACCCCAGTAACAACCAGTCGTGTATAGTCAGCTTGCGAGACCTCCTGCCTCTGCTTTTACATCTGGTGAGAGTTATTTTGATCCAATCATGCAAAAAAACAACCAATGAAATGCAGGTGTCTGATTCTCAGTGTGATCAGTAGTGACATTTAAAATCTCAGGCAGTCATTTAAATCAATACTGAGCTAAAAAAAAATGAGCAAAGCCTTTGAGAACCTTCAGGCAGAAAGCTAAACTATCACATTACACCGTTCCAGAGTGAAAAGAGTGATTGGTTTCTAATTAGTCATCTTTCTATCGTCAACAAATGAACTGAAAATTATGTGTCAAATAGAATGTGAATAGATTGTAAGGTAACCTAAAAAAATGAGACTTTCCCCAGCTTTGTTGACAATAACAGCCTGTGGACTGATTTCTGTTTTAAAGACTCAGAACTGACTTTTCAGAAAAAAAATTAAATGCTGTTGTTTTTACCCCTTCCAAGTGCCTCGCCTCAGTGACTCTCTTCCTCTTCCCTAATGCACCAACAGCATGCAACACCAGCTTCAAATATCACCAACCAGCTCTTTATACAAATAGCACTGAAACCTGCTTTAAGTCTCAAATTTAGCTTATGGTCAC
>VUQK01008950.1:21698-38950 GCA_015106715.1 Bujurquina vittata | reverse complement strand
TATGGTCACGCTTTAAAAGTTACAATGTGTAACTTCAAACTAATAAACGAGTTTAACTAATAAACTGTGTAACCCTCCGTGTGACAAGGAAAAATCAGCGGTTGCTAAGTGATAGCATTGAATTATTTATTTTTTTGCATGTCTCTACATGTCTCTTTGTAATAGGTGACATGGCTCATCTGTTTGTATTCTGGTCATATTCCTACATAAAACTGAGGCTGCCAAGCACCTACCACTGCGTCATTTTGCAGCTGAGCTGTCATCTTGCAGCAAATACATCACTATTTGTGAAGGAATTTCTGAACATCTGTTTCTAATCTATCAGATTGTGGCTGGACTCTGAATGAATTTCTGTTTAATGTGAATTTCTGTGAATGTGGATGGCAACAGATTTACAATGGAGGGCGATAGATTTCCAATTTTTGCCAATTTATCACAGTTAATTACTGTGTTATCACAAACGGATTGCGCAAAGCTTGATTGCATGCCAGCTTGACCCCATTCAGTTGCAAAGTGATAGCAGACTCATTGCAGACTGACTCCATCTTTTCACAATTTTACTGCCAACTTTCTGCACCGAAGTCACTCTGACTGTGAGTGGTTTTCGAAGTAGCCGTTTCGAAGGCAACAAGATCCAAAGTTCAGCGCTTTCAGTCATTTTGTTCGTGCTGCAGTCTCCAACCAGTTTTCCCTAGTATGATTATGACAATAGTGTCAGTTATAAAAATGGTTTCCTGAAGGTCACACAGATAACATTTAGTGCTAACATTTTTTTTTATATTTGGGAAATGCATAATGCGGTAAACAGTGTATTTGTTTGTGCCCGGTGAACAGATTTTTAAATGAAACATTCAGTGCTTCTCCTCTCTATCTGCATCCACCTGTAGACTTTGATTTAATTTCCTCTACAGTGGGAATATTTGACCATCATCTTTATGCAGCCACTATTTCTTTGGCTGTGCTGAATTTATTGCCTTAATGCCAAACTGTTACTGTTTGACTTCCCTGCATTTATTTACCAACAAAAACAGTTACAAAAAACTGCGAGCCGGTTGATGGGACTTAAGACACCGATTTTTAAAATATCAGTTCCTGTTTAGGTCAGAGTTTGCATAAACACTGGTGCGCACAAATGCTCTGAGCAGTGCTGAGTTTCTATATAAATATTTCTCAAATAAAAGTTTTCAGCCATGAGTGGTAATGCAGTGTAGATTGCTTCTGCTACAAGCTTTGATTTTAAATGGCACTTGCCTGGGAACCTGCTGCCAGTTACCGAAGCCGTTGCCTGAACAGAACAAGGAAGCTATTTTACCAACAGAAAGAGAGTGTTGCTGAATTCTCAATGATGGGGAATCACTTTGGAGTGACTAAGGTACCTGTCACGAGAACAGTAGATGGAGTTTCAAGCTGAATGCTGGTAGGATCCTTTGTGCAAAAGAGGGCAATGTGACTTTGAATTATGATGCCTTATGCATAGAAATGCGGGTGTGTAAAGTAGTAAAGAAGTCACGGTGACTGACATAGCCTCGGGGTCAGATTTATCTTCATAATGGCCCACAGCAACTATAGCCTGAGATGAGATAGAACTGTCAACTTTTTACACCCCATTTCCATCTTCCATCATGATGCTTACCGGCTAATCGTTACCTCTCTGATTCGATAGATGCTTCATGACTTGATGCTGATTTAAAAGTGTAAACTCAGACAACAGCATCTTTGTACTATAACTTTAATTAAATTATCAATCAAATATACCTCCAGTATTTTGAAATTGAACATGACTGATACTAAAGTAAGCCCATGTACTGACTTAATCCCACCGTGATAAACAGAGTTTATGATTCTGACATCCAGAACAAAACACATGTTGGATATTTGAATACAGGAATTGAAGAGGTCAGCAAATTACCTGAGTGATGTTAGAGTTGTAATACCTCGTCACCCAAATTAGACACAGCGTGAGCTGGGATGCAGCATGTTATTTAACTACAATATATAGTATTGTAGTGTCTTTACCTGCAATACAAAGCGCCTTGAGGCGACTATTTGTTGTGAATTGGCGCTGTATAAATAAAATTGATTTGATTTGATTTGATTTGAGATGCAGAGGCACTTGAAAAAACAAACAAGTGAAAAAAACCCCAATATGACTTAATTATAGCTGCTTTAATTTCAGTTGAAGAAGTGAAGTTGTCCTGTGGATTAAAAGAAATGGGGTTTTTTTGTTGTTTTTTTTACAGAGTTGACAGTTTTCTTTATTTTTAGGTCATAATTCCTTCCACCACCACCCCCAAGAGTATTGAAACATTATGACTGCTTCATATCGTATTTGTGGTTATGTGAAAAAAGTTTTCACAGGAGTCTTGTGAAAAGCTAAGTACATCCCATGATTCAACAACTTGTAGAACCATCTTCATCAGCAATACCTTGGCCCACTCATCTTTACAACATTGCTTCAGTTCACTGAGGTGAGCTGGCATTTGCTTATGCACAGCTCTCTTAACGTCTCCCCACAGCATTTCAGTCAGGTTGAGGTCTGGACTTTGGCTGGGCCGTCGCACCTTGATTTTCTTTTTCAGCCATTCTGCTGCAGATCTGCTGCTGTGCCTGGGAACATTTTCTTATTGCATGACATAACATGTCCAACACTGCATGATAGTGGGCCTCACAACACTTTGGTATACAGAGGAGTTCATGGTTGACTCAATCATGGAGACAGACCTAAACCATGTTGCCATGCTCTTTTTAGAGAGTTGATGCTTTCACTTGGCAACCCTACCAGACAAGCCATACTTGTTCAGTCTTTTCTAATTGTACTTTCATGAACTTAAACGCTTAACATCCTGAGTGAGGCTTTTTAAAATCTAAGATGCTCTTTTTTTTCTTCTCTGAGGCCTTGAGGTGAATTTGCTAGGACATCAACTTCTTGGAAGACTGCAGTATTGTGTTAACACACTGGCGGCTCCAGACCAGCATACTGCTAAAACATTGGCTTTAATAGAAGTGGATACACGTACTGATGATCAGTTAATCAAGCGTATTTGATTAGCAGCACCTGATTGCTACATACCCTCTTAATTCCTATGGAAGCAGGATGGGTGTACTTAGTTTTTCACAGGACTGCAGAGACTCCTCTGAAAACTTTCTTTTTGACATGGCTGTATGTTCTCACATCACGTTAAACGCTGAAGCTGCAATTCTGGGAAATTGTAAGCTGATTTTTTTTTAATGTTCTTTCAATTCTTATGTTGGAGTTTGTTCTTAGGAGTTGGAAAACTCGTTACCATTTAAAAGGTCATCTGTAGCCGGCAGACACTATTAACATTACTGTAATTGGCCTGTGAAGGCACCATTATGAAAACCTGCATTTTTAACACCCTTTTAGACAGGTAACATGCAGCAACAACATTAAAATGGCAAACTGGAGCTGCTGTTAAAGCTGTTTTTAAGTCTGCCAGCTGTGACTTTGGACTCCCTGACAGCTGCCACCCACCTGTATGACTGACATGTTGAATTTTGGGGAACTGTGCCGCGGTGCTTAATATAGACAGGGAGTCAAGACTCTACAGAATAGGCTAATGCATGTATTAGCGTATTTGTGTTTAATTTAGACTTTAGAACAAGCAAAGATTGTGTAATGATAAAAGGGGCAATCAGTTATATTTTAGTGATTGCTCTTTTAGCAGTGGCTCAAACAGTTACTGATTAATTCAAGTTTCTCAACTGTTTCCTTAATAGCTCCTATGATTTAAGTGTTATCAGCGCTTAATTGTGTGGTGGTGTGAATGCTCCAGAATCTCAGGTCCTCAGCCTACCAAACACTTGCTTAGCAAACTTTTTAGGGTACAATTTTAGGGTACATTGAGAAAAAAAAATACTACTCATTCTAGCTTGTATATTTTAAACAAATAACTACACAGCTAGTAAATGGACCACATACAGCATGCTAGCTTAGCCCAACTGTTCTGCTGTGGCTGCTGTTGATCTCCTGTTAATGGAGTCCTCCAGCAGAGCCCTCCAACCATGGTAGCCTCATTAGACTCTATGCCCGCTGAGTGAGATGAGCATGAATGGAGGGCAGCAGCACAGGGCCTCCTGGCTGCAGAGTTGGCATTGAAACTGGCATCTGGGAGCCCCAGACATGAGTAGTGTGTCTGATGGGATTAACTGGCTGTGGCGAAAGAGAGACAGAAGAGGAGAGGTTGCCCAAGCTTCCAAATTAACTCTGCAAGACTGAAGGCAATCGTCAGGGAGAAGGGGCCTACAGCACAACAAGTGCTGGTGGGGTGACTATCAAGGAGAAAGAGAAGGAACTGAAGCCTTCTGACCCGCAGGAGTGGACTTAGGAAACATATGGTCTAATGCTGTGCTGACTGCATTTACCCAGCCAGAGAAGTCAAATTCACTGTGGGGTTGCACAATTAGCACATTTTATTCTAAAAAGATCTCCCATTAATTGTATCTACTTGAGAATGAATATGTACAAATATGCTGAAAAAGACTCAGTGTAAATGATCTCTGGCCTTATAAAAGCTAGAGACCATTTAAAGCAAAAAAATAAAATAAAATAAAATAAAATAAAATTAGGTCAAAAGACACTCCAAGGTTGGAAACTCCTGCGCTCTATAATAATGTGATAATTAAAAATGTTAATCCGTCTAACAGAGAATAAAAACTGATGTTGCAGGATCAAAGCACATTACATTCAGTAATCCATTTGTCCAGGTATTACTGCAGTTTTGTAGCTATGTTTATATGTGTACTTTATGTGTCTGGTGCTCAGGCTGAGTATGTGTGTAAGTGTGTGTGAATGACAGGCATGAGTAGATCACCCTGCCATGACAGAGCCTATCGATCAGTGTGTCAGCGTCAAGGCAAAAGGTTAATCTGCCCGATGCCAGCCCCACGCCTCACCCCATCTCTGGTCTGCCCTGCATCCCGCCCCAGCCTGCTCCCTCTCTTATCAGGATTAGAGGAGTGTACAAAAGGGCAGAGTATTCCCAGGACACACACTGACCTTCAGTAATCCCACCAACCTGCCGCTCTGCTTATAATTAACATCAGGAACAAAGATGAAAAATCCCTAGCCTGCCTGTGTAGCGTTCCTCTGACTGAAAGTCTCAAACTAGAGAAGGAAAAAGTTACAGTAGATTTACAGACGGAAAGCACACAGTCTTGCTTCAGTAATATGTTTTGAATGGCCAGGAGAGCCTAGCTGACATTCTAGAGGTGCTGACTAGCCCATCCATGCTCCCCAGTGCAAACACCCTAAACACAGATTGGAGAAACATGCTGAACCAAGCAGGGAGAAAGAAAACTGTTCATGGGACCAGTAGACAGTGCTGTGGAGAAGGAATGTGGAGCACATAACAGAGGACTGTGCATTTCCGTGTGTGCGTGGATGTGTGTGTGAACACGCTCACCGGGTCTTGGTTCATCTGCACTATGAGTTGTTTCACAGCGTGCAGTGTGGGGTGGGCCCACGGAGAGGGATCCTGCCAGTGTCGATTCAGGTCGAAGCCCATCAGAGAGCACCTGAACACACATGCGCGCGCACACACATAGACAGAGAGAGATAATGGAAAAATCAAATGCAGTTTGCCTTATCAACTTCTATGAAATGTTTAAAGGTACCTTGTGGAGTTACTGATCACAAACAGTGCAAAGTTGCACATGTTAAAGCCTAATTTTAAGAGTGATTTTTTTTTCTGTTTTTTTTTTTATGTATCCTCTCAATACTTGCACGTTCTTCACTAATCAACAGATGGTGTTGGTACCACACACCAAGACTTCCATATTACAAAAATGACTTGTAAGCATCCCTGCGTCTGAAATCACATTCTTATTCTTATGAGTGAATGATTTCAAATGTTCGAGCTGTGAATCAGGATACCAGATTTATAAGTGATCATTATTTTTCTCCTAATCAGTGGTAAACAAATTCTCTGCAGCACCTTGTATTGATTGACACAACATTTTTGTTTCTTTGTAAAATGTTGTAAACATACAAAAGCAGAATAAAAGATGGATGCAGGTTCAGGGTCTAAAAAGTGAAGCCAGTGTAGAAGTGCCTTAAACCTGCATTCTTCTTAATGGCTGGCAGGAGGTGACCTTACTGGTTGCAAAAAGACTTCAGTTGTGCTAGTTTCATTCCATGCTGAATAAAACTGTTAAAGTTTGAAAAGGAGGATTATGCAGTGCATGCTCAGTGACCAACAACTTACCAAGCACAATTCAAATCAGCTTGTGGCGTCTTTAGGTTCACAGTCTGGTTGCAAAACACCAACGCTCAGCTCAAGGCCTCATAACCAGTGGGTGGTGTCACGCTGGCTACCTCCATCTTTTTATACTGACTATGACTACACTAGCATTAACTGCACACTCAAACTTCAAATCCTCCACTAAAAACAGCAACTGCTAAATATGGTGCCCTACATTGTAAACTGAGATTGGTTTAGGACAGAAAAATGTAGGTCACAAATTCTTACAAAATTCAACTCAGCAAGCGTTTTATGATAGGAAAAAAAATCCTTCTTAGCAGCTACACACAATGAACTACTGGTAAGAAACAGGGACTTTGAAGTCTTTGACAGAAGCATTAGAGGCAGACAGAGAATGTGGGAAGAGAAGGAAACATGTAATCAAGGTCCAGCTGACCAGGAGCTGGACCATGGATGATGTGGCATGTGCCCCAAACATTAGGCTGCTGTGGCACCCAACCTTATTGTGTTACCAGCAGTCTCAAATTGCCATAATGGAATGTTTACATGTAAAGATGCACCCTGATCTGCCATGCTTTGTGACATGTGGCTCTTTGACATTTACTAAAGCTGGCGATAATGACACAGGAGTTACTGATACTGCAGGGCAACTGAGCAGTGTAGCCAGCCATGAACAGAATACTCATCCCAGGTTAACTGCAATTGATTATTTGCTCTGCATGTATCCATTTCAGTCTGCTCTCCACTGTGTCCTGCCGAGATGACTGTTTGGTTTCTGTGTGTGTGTGTGTGTGTGTGTTCTGTGTGTCTGTGTCCATGAATGAGGAATATAACTATTCACCTCCTGTCAATATGCTGGTTATCACCACTCAGTGCAAAAAGCAAGCAAATGAAAATAGCCAGAACCATCACCAGGCGCAGTGAACGGTATTACTGAGATTGTCACTGTAGGAAGCAACTAAGAATCCCTGCACATGTATTTTGGGGGCAGTGGCAAGGCACCACCACTAGATGGCATTCACAAACACAGTGGGTGTGTGTTGCCGATGCTTATCTCAGTGAGTATTAGTATTCTGGGGGCTGAGCCTATTAAGTAAAAGGCAATTATGAAGAAGGGAATGAGAAGAGAGGAAAATAGAGGAGAGAAGGATGCCCACAGAGCTGTAGCATTAGTGTTAAAGACAGAGTGGAGGAGAGAACGGACAGAGAGACTGGCAAAGAGAACATCCCTACAGCCAAATGCTATCTTCTAACAAATGCACTGCTGTGAGCTATATGAATTCATTAAGCTCTCTAAAGGTAGAGTTAAGAGGATATAATCCCGCAGAGTATGATACAAAACCATGTAATGTGTGAGTTCTATTTAATATAACGATGGTTTCAAATTAAGAATTAAACATGTGTATGCTTACCTGTAATTGCCCAGGTACACTCCATCAGGATTTAGCATGGGGACTATCTTGAAGATCACATGATCTCTCAGGATCTGAGCAACGGGGTGCTGGCTCACCAGGAAGTCAATCACACCTATCAAACACACACACACACACACGCACGCAAGTTCACCCACCGACCCACAGAAACACACACACGCGCAGACGCGCACGCACGTGCACATGTGCACACACACACACACACACACACACACACACACACATACACCCACACACACACGCGGAGGAAAATAGACTTGAAAAGAAAACCAAAGGCGGGCTGGCAGTTAATTGAGTTTTGAGAAACAAAAGGAGAAGGAAGGACAGCGAGGGGTATCATCAGAATCAAGAGAGGAATAGGAGACGTCAAGCCTAAATCGATACAAATGGAATGGAGCTGACGGTGCTGGAAAAACAGGCAGCACACGGCAGCGTAAAAGCCAACTCATCTGATTCATGCTGATGTGCACAGACAGACAGACTGACAGACAGACAGACAGACCTCTCCTACTCAGTCCTGCTACCTATAAACAAAGTGCGTGGAACCCAGAAGGAGCTAACCTGACCACTCTGAGCAGAAGGAAAGGAGCAACAGAGCCATTAAATCCTGCTAAAAGACAATTTCCCAAAGGTTCCCAGTTTTTCACGATGCTTTATTAGTTTTGAGTTACCAGAGCTCAGGAGCAAAGACACTGCAACCCCACTGTATTTCAGGGCTGTAGTGCGAGTTGTTATATAGAAATATAGGCTCCTGTGCCGATTCTGTTATTTTTCAAGCATCTCCTGCTCAGGTCAGTGTACATTGTCAGGAAACATTGTAATTCATGTTTAAGTGTGAAAGGATTCATTTCTGCCCCCTTTTCAGCATGTCTGGTTCCAGACCAATTCAGAGGTGTGTGATTATTGATCACACACCTGAGCTGCTGCTGTTTATTTCAGTTTGGGTTTGTCTGTTAATTAGACTGAGTTAAATGTTTATGTTTTGGTGATTGTTTTTTTAACAGCATTTTTTAACAATAGCATTTAACGGTATCAATATTTTACATTTGCTTTGTACTTTTGTTTAGTTTTTTTACACTTCACACAGTGTCCCAAATTTTTTGGAACCAGGGTTGTACGACATTTAGCAGGTTTGGAAAGAAGTTGGATGAGTTTTCCAGCTTGAAAAATGATGATGAGGTATAACGTAATCTGAGCTGGAAAGCAGGCCTTCTGGTACTATTGATATTTTATTACAGTTTGGTAAATAGGCCGCTTAGGCGAGATAAAATGTTTAAAAGATTAGAGGAATGAAATCTGTAAACATAACTTTTTGTGTGGTTACATAACCCACAAATACTAAAATAAATCATTTTCATTCTTTCATTTTATTTTCAAGGCATGCAACAAAGCTCTGTAATTTTTGAAAAAGTGGTATAAATTATCAGTTATCCATTCAAGAAATGTAATGATAAATAAAATGTAATTTTAGTATTCAAATGAATTATTATTGTGTGAATACAAAACCCATATTAAGTGCGACATGGAAAGAGAGCTATATCTTGTTTATTGATAATGAAATGTATACCCACAGCACTCTATGTAGTGCATACTGTGAAGTTTGACATACGCTGTTGTGCTTCCCGAAACAACACACAGGTGAGTGGTGCTGCATTTGAATCAATCCAGTGAAACTTGGCATTGACCTCACATTAAAACTTTACCTTGGCAAACAAAGGAGGCGGGAGACTCTCCGGGGTGAACACGAGCAGTGAGAAAGACCAGCTTCTTCTCCTTTTCTGGACTCAGGTGGTCTAAACAGGTGGAGGAGGGGGGTGGGGGGGGGGGGGGGGGTAAAGAAAAGTAAAGACAGGGTGCCAAAGGGAGAAAGAGGTGGTGCTGTTAATGCACAAAATTCTAGTAGCGCAACTCAAGAAACTTATTCTTGAACACAAGATAATAATTTGGAGTTGGTATTAAACTTAGATATACATGTAACCCATTACAGTCCAGTGTGAAAGGTTGGGTCAAAACACGTGCTGACCTCACAGTCTATTTTCAGCCAGATACACATGAATCAAACATCAAACCAACACACAGCACAGAATATTCAATAGATAAGGTGAATTATACATCTATAGGGGTCAGGATCTGTCTGCAACAGGTGTGACCTGATAGAGGTCTTCTTTGAGTTAACACTTCAGTCTTGCTAAGGAATTCTCTATGGCCAGACACTCTACACCTACCCTAACTCAGCTTTGGAGAGGGTGTTGCAAAGATGTGTTTGACTTTTCTCGAGTTTTTCCAGTTCACTTCACTGGTGTATTTTTTTTGCATACATAAAGATTAATGAACCTTTCGATGTTGAATCTGAGAGATTTCCTAAAAAAAGGTGTCAGATTCTTCCCTCAAAACAATTCAGTACTCAGTACTCTACTTCTGCATACCAGCGCTGTGAACGACTACATTTTCATTATCACAAGGAGTTTGGAACTGAACACCACGATCATTTTGCTCATATTGAAAACTAAACAACAGAAAGGTTAAATGACATAAAAAGCAGGATCTATTCATTCAAGCCGCAAAGGCTAAAGTTTCGCTGTTTTCTTGGCCAGTGTTTCTCTTCTAATCTGCTGTTGCTAATGGATGAAAGTGATTGTGTGTCTCATTGCTATACACAAACTTAATATCTTATCGATTCTTCTACCTCTTCTGCTGAGCAGAGAAAATGCTAATTAGCAACAGGGTATGCACCTTTCCTTCTCTTTAATTCCAATTTAACCTCAGAGCAATGAGTGTGTGCTTGTGCTCGTGTGGGAGTACATGTGTGTCTGTCTGAGTAGTTTGGAGTCGTAAACAAAAAAAAAGCATTGTTCCATTTAAGTACTCTGCCTCTGATTTTATTTCGCTTTTTCCTCCCTCTGCCCTTCACAGAGACAAATGGCTTTGCCATTCAGGAGTCTCCGTGGAGCGGGGCAGGGCGTTTGTTGTAAATGTGAGTGCTTGCGGTTTTGCCGGCCACTGGGTGCTCGGTGGCTGTGAAATTCCATCACTTACAAATTCTACTTTGGCCTCAACCCCAGGCCACCACGTAGGCTCCATATACAAAACCATGGTCATCACACACACTCAGATACACACACCCACTGTACAGTGCAAAACTGCAATCAGAAAAGAAAAAAACAAAAAACAAAACACAGGCAGACGTACACACGGCCATTTTCCCTACAGTAAAACCAAGAACCCAGAAAGTTGTGAGCCAAACTGGAGGCAGCTGCCAAGGTCCCGACTGTCGGGGAATTCAACCATCATGGCCATGCTACATTTAGTCTCAGTGCTAGTGTGCCCTTGCTGCTTCATCAAAACAATCTCTTCCAGCAGGCTCCTGGAGCTTACAATGGATGTACTGTTTATCCCACATCGTTCTGTGAGTATCTGTGTGTTTGCGCATGTGTGTGTGTGTGACTATGTCTCCTCAGGGCTCTCGCAAATGCTCCCCAAGTAGCTGTTGTGTTTATGTGTCTGTATCTCTGCATTCCTCTGTATCAGACTGTGCGCAGCCAAGCACTGTAGCACAAAATTAAGTCCCACTATTCCATAGGCACACTGACACCCACAGGGAACCTGGAGGATACAAGTACCACTGCTAGGCTATACATAAAAGAAAATCGGGCTGAGGTGGGTCACATAAAGGTAACATAAAGGTTAGGGTCAAGTTATGTTTGAGTCTCGAGCACGGTCATGCAGAAGCGTCTCCTGACCTCAAGGTGTCAGTAGAGATCAGCAGGCAGGTGGCTGTAGCGAGAGACTGGAAAACAGCACAAAAGACAGAAGTAAAAGAGAAAGGGAGCTTTCTTAAGGCGTCACAAATGATCTCACTCGTCTTCCTGGAAAATCTTTTTGCTGGTTTTTGCTGACAGTTCTCAGAAATTGTAGTACAAACTGAGAACGTTCCTTCGACAGTGAATGCCTTTCCTCAAGAGAACTAAATGTCAAACTTAGAACAGTCTCATTTCATTTGCATCAGAAACCAAAATTTCTCCTTTGAAACTAATAGTTCAACACCAATAGTTATATATTACAAAACTCATTGAAAAGAAACAAAAATCATCAAATAATTTCACAAGATGTAACTAGCCAGTGATAAGAAGATTGAAATGATAAATTAATTTAAGGATTAATCAGTGCAAATATCTGTAAAAACTGACAGGAAACTGACTGAGTAAACCTATCATAACTAGCGAGTGCTCTTAAAAAAACATGAATTCAAGGTCATGGCCAAAAATTGTGCCCCTATATACACACATATATTTTTATCTCCTGTGACCCTTCTTGTGTACTCATGGGACAGTCACATGCAGTGGAAAAAAAGGATCTCTTAGTCTGTCATTTTAAAATAAAAAATCCTGCAGTCTGGTCAAGAGCCTCTGCCACTTAAGAGTGCTGCTCTCAAACCAAAACAGATATAGCAGTATGATGTTAAAGTGCAAAAGTCAGGCTCAAACGACTTACACTGATCAGCAACAATATTAAAATCAGCAACCACTGAATGCTCTTAAGTATCTCATTATTGTTAAAGGAAAGTTTATAGACAAGCAGCAAATAAACAGCCAGTTTCTCAAGTTTATGTTCTTGAAACGAGGAACATGGAAAAGTGTCGGGACGTGAGAGCATCTGATGCAGCCTAAATTGTCTTGGCTAGACAAGCATCTCCAAAGCAACAGGTCTTGTGAGATGTGCAGTTATTAGAAATGAAAGGGGGACAGCTCAGGTTGAGCAGTGTGGAGACAAAGTTAGAGAGGCAAAGCTGAGATGGTTGGGACACATGGAGAGGAGGGATCCACTGTAGTAATCCCTGAAGGTACCAGCCGGAAAAAGAAGAAGCCAATTATTTTACATAAATAGGAGGCGGTCTATGTCTGCGTAATGTTATTATTGTTAGTATTAAAATTATGTTATTACATAAATTTCTTACATCTAGTCTAGCTATAGCTCTCTATTGGCCTTTTTTAATGTTTGCTTTTTACATGTCTGTTTGCTGTATTACATTTTTTTCTATTTTCTTCTATTGTACTAACATTACTGTATTAAATTTAGTGTGATGATTCTTCTATTTACTTATTATATATTTGCACTTGTGGCATGAATTTACAGGTTAAGGACCCCAATGCAGACTCAGCAGTGAGGCAGGAGTAACAGAACGTGCACCTTCATTAAGGTTGATTTAAAGTCCATAAGGAGAAAACACAAACTATGGAACAGTCAAAAAATAAAGGGAGACAACCGACACTGAGACACACACAGACGGAAAAGACAGCACTATACAAGAGGGCCATTAGAGCAAGTGGACACAGCTGGGACACATTAAGAGAATCAAAGACTATGAGACAGAAGGGGAAGCAAAACTAAGCACGAGACACTAAAGACAACTAATTATCAAAATAAAACGGGAAATGAGAAACATAACTAAATGGGGAAAAAACAGACACGTGAATGAACTTATAAGGGAGATGACACAGGAAGAAAAGACAGGAAACACAGAGGGAACAAAACAAACTCTCAAACAAACTAGGACTGAGGACCAAAGGCATGAAATCAAGAACGACAATAAACTAAGAACCAAACAGAGAACATCTTAAATAAGGAATTGAGCATCCAAAAAGCCCAAACACAGTTTAAAACAGTACAAAAACCCCAGGGAGCATGACAATTTAATTTTTTCCTACCTCATTGTTGTGATTAATGTGAAGTTGGTGCTGTGACTTTGTAAGTTACCAAAATGCAACACTAAATTTACAGTTTACATGTTAGGCAAAACTCTTCATGCGGCTATGCTTATGCGGGTACCTTCACCTGAGAGGCCACAGTATGTTTCTCAGTTATGAATCTCTTTAACTTGAACTTCACTGGCTCCACTGGCCTGTCACAACAGCTCAGAGCACCACTAAAAAAAATATAAGAATTAGGTGAGAAAGAGAATGGAGGTCTATGCTACAGTAAGAGGGTGGAGGGTGGAGGCTGGGGGGTGAGGTGGGTGACAATGAGTGAGTGAAAGCAGCAGAGGCAAAATTTATGCCCACACTTCCAAATCAAAGTGCTCCCTCAGCATATTTCTCACCTGCCAAAGTCACGCGCCGCACTGTACTGCACATTACCGCTCATTCTCTCGCAGCTCGCCAGGAGGAAATAAAAAATTAAAGGATGTCAAACTATGATCAGCTCTGATAAATATGGAAATTACCAGCGAGAAGAAAAGTGCCAGTGAAAAACAACATAAATCTAATGGATTCTGAAGGTCAGCCCTGATTGTGCTGGTCAGCTCTTTCTGTGACAGCAGGCTCGGGAACTTTGGGTTCAGTCTCATAAGTTGTGACATGATGTAATTAACTGAGATCTTCTTCATCATTCTTCTTCAGCGGGTACAAAGGAAGCCCTGTCAAGACCTTCTGGAAGACATGGCATATATTTAAATACATTTACCCTTTTTAAGAGTAAATTTGATTCAAGGAGATAGAGGTAGAGTTAGCTTGCTTTATAATATTATTGTTGCCCAAACTTTCTGACATAAAAGGAACTAAACTATATGACTATCCTTATCGTACTGGACACTAAATAGCATCTTGGGTTTTATATTAAAGCAGATGAAATATGGAATATCTAAACACTTTGACACGCTACAGGGAGGGATAATGTGCTCCAGCATTCTGCAGCCCTGTTCCATATACACAATTATGTTTTGTTTTTTTAAGCAACGAGCTACAGCTTCATAGCATATTATACAACACGTCTGAAACCAAGACCTCCCTATTTCTCTGCCTTCCCCCCTTTTCTCTGCTCTGTGGATTTTACACTGTAATAAATTAGCCTCACTTTGGTGAAATGGCAACAAGCCACGGTGGATGCTCTGCTCGGTGCGTCATATTGAGGATGGGTGCGAGCTGTAAATTGTCACTGGCGTTGAATTTATACAGAGCCTTGGGATGTGCTGCAGCGCTGTATACTGCCCAGCTGAGTGAATCCCAACAAGCATCAAAGCTATGTGCTTCTTCAACCCCCCCCCCCCACCCCTCTGCCACCTCAAGGACAAATCGGGGGAGAGAGAGAGAGAGGAAGAAAGAGGAGACAGAGGGATAGTGGTATGTGCTGAAGAGCAGAGGGCTCTAAAGTGATAAGAGTTTTATGATGCTGTTTTCTTCCCCAGGAATTGACCAGGTTCGCGACTTAAGTTCTGTGTATGTGCATGTGGGTGTGTTTGTGTCTGTAGGTGCTGGAGAGCCTGTGGCGTGTCTCAGATTTATTCATCTCATATTATTGTGGGGAGGCAGGGGTACTGCCAAGGCCTCCCCACACATTAATAAAGCATCCCCTGTCGCTTTGCACACCACACATTACACAACTAAACTCTCACAGAGGTGAGAAGGGAGGAGGGACGCCTGAAGGAGAAAAACAGTACGAACATTGCTAATTGTCATAAAAAAGGAATCCTGGTGTTTTCTCTGAACAAAAAAAAGAAATGAAAGCTACAGAGTGGATGATATTTACACAGACAGTTGTAAGGACGGAAACACAGAGGATGACAGGAAAGATATAAAGACAGAGAAGCCCACAGACGGAGGCAAAAAGAAAAGCAAAGACAAAAAACAGCAAAAACAACACAAGAAACTTTATACAGCTACTCCATAATTTGCTTAGTGAGCGCATAAGATCCTCGCATAAGGGCATCGGCTATAAACTGCTAACATAAAAACACACATTAATTCCTGATTGCCCGAGTTACGTCACCAGTGTAGCTGGGCTGCCGTGATATGAAGCTATGCGTAATCTGTGAAAGCACAAACTGCCAAATCCACACTTACACTTGATAATGGCCACTAGAGAAGGAATCAAAAGCAGAGGAGCTAAGACAGAAAATACGACACCTGGACTCATGCTGCACTCTGACTTCTTATAGAGGTGATCCACGACCACCACCTGCAGCGCTGGCTGAAAAAGCCAAGAACTTCTACAGTGGGATTTTTTTTTCTGATGAAAGCTTTCTCTCAATCATAGTTTACCTTAGCTGACATTTTCATGACTTAATGATTTCATGACTTAATGATCTTTAGCCTCAAATCAAGGAGAGTGTTGCCATAACACTAGCAATTATCATAAGGATGACTGATTACTGACTGCTTCGCAGGATGAGAACAACGTGTCATCCTGCAGGTCTTTACCAGAGTTCATCTCAGTGTTTTCATTTGTATTTTCCTGTAAATTTTAGGCTATTTCTAGAACAGAAGAGTGGATCTGAAATTCTTCAGCGGTGACAAAGTTGTCAGTGATTGATGTCACAACCGATATGGCTCTGAGTCAGAAGAAGTCATTGGCAGGGTAGTAAGAGTGGCACAGCACTGAGAAAAGTACATAACATCAATTTAACTCTGTGATGTGTTTTTTTAATTGCAGGTGTAAATAACAAACAATCAGAAATCCCTTTTTAGGGTCAATGATTGTTTTTTCCTCAAGCCTGAGCTGGAGGGAGAAGCGGAAAGGCTCAACTATTCCACTATCATACATTTTATTTTGTTGTGTTAGCTGAAAATTTACAACGGTGGGTCAAATTTTTTAATTGCTGGCTTTGGCATTATTTATTGAGCTCACTGTTCAGTTATAGGCTACGTCCTGTAAATTATATTACTCAACATGACAGCGTAATTGCTGTTTGAAAGCCCTTAGTAAATTGGAGAAAAGTCATTTTGAATTGGACAGGGGGACAGAAAGACAAATGCAAGTGAGCCAAAGGTAAAAGAGAACATACTGTATGATAAAGTAAGTGTTGGGTTAAATCACCTCTACGTCTGAAGTCTCCTTTTACACACACACACACACTTCATCTCTACACTCCCTTTTCTCTTTGCACCTGCTCCCTCCTTCACTTCCTCTCTGTTTCCTTCATCCTCTGGACCATCTCAGTTGTGTGTGAAGCTGAGGATTGCAATCAAAAGCAGAGATGCAATGGTCAAAGGTGTGTGTGTGTGTGCGAGAGAGCGAGACAGAGGGGAAAAAAAGACAGAGAGAAGGGTGGGAGCAGAGGAAACCCTTGAGAAGACAGCATGTAAATACGCCAACGGCGGGCCTCTTAAGTGGAGATGAAGAGGCGGCAGGATAAAAAGCACTGAGCACTGTGTGATTATGGATCAATTTGCCGCAATCAAGCCCCCTTATGGCTGGTCCCTGTGAAATGGAGAGATTTCTACTCTTCAAGGGCAGCCGTGATGACAGTGGAGGTCACAGACGATGGGAGTGACAGAGTGAGACACACTGACAGGAGGAGACGAGCATCAGAGGGACGGGAAGGAGGGGGAAACGTGCTGTCCTAAACAAGGTGCTAGCCAGCCATCAGTATTCAAGCCTGAGCTGAAGGGCTTTCTAATTATGTTAACTGAGAGGTGTTGGTGAAATGCAGGCCTTTGGTCATCATTGACCATAGAGCAGAGAGGCACCAGTGTGAGCTCTAGTCACTTTCTGGTAACAAATGAGCACTCAAGTGGATTTTCTATGACTCTTCTATTTTATGCACTGTAAAAAATTCTGGCAGGGTATGGGGGGGGGGGGGGGGGGTTATAGTTGAGCCTGTAAC
>VUQK01008950.1:2920-17754 GCA_015106715.1 Bujurquina vittata | reverse complement strand
TACATAATTTACTTATTTAAAATTAAAATATATTTTATCATTATGTGCAATAATACACTGGAAAAAAAAAAAAAAAAATTAAGGAACACTTTTAAAAACACATCAGAGCTCAATGGGGGTAGCTATACTGATATGGGCCAGGTAAAGTGTTAGAAACCAAAGGATGCAACATTGTTTGATGGAAATGAATGATAGGAAATGCCCGGAAAACCTTATCCAAGAGGCGCCCGGATGCATCCTAGTAAGGTGCCTGAACTACCTCAACTGAGTCCTTTCAATGTGGAGGAGAAGCAGCTCTACTCTGATCCTCTCTTGAATGGCTGCACTCTTCACCCTACCACTAAATGAGAGGCCAGCCACCCTTCAGAGGAAGTTCATTTCTGACGCTTGTGTCCATGATCTCAATCTTTTGCCAAATGCAAACTGGTCACTGCCTAAAGTTTGTGAGGTGAGGGTAGGAACGTAGATCAATTGGTAAATCAACAGAGTCACTTACGATCAGCTCTCCCTTCACCACGAAGGACCGATTCAGCATCTGTTTCACTGCAGCTGCTGCCCCAGTCCGCCTGTCAATATCCCGCTCCCCTCTTCCCTCAATCATGAACAAGATCCAGAGAAACTTAAATTTCTCCACTTGGGGCAGCAACTTGTCCCTGATCAATGGGCCAGACACCCCATGAGCCAGCAGGACCCCCAAAAGGACCCCTAACAGGATGCCCCAAGGGGCACAATTGTATGCCATCTTTAGGTCCACAAAGCACATACAGACTGGATGGGCAAATTCCCTCACACACTTGAATATCCTTGAGAGAGGATAAAGAGTTGGTCCAGCATGTGACCAGGATGAAAACCACATTGTTCTTCAATGGACAAACTCAGCCCTACATCATCCAGAGCCTTGAGAAACTCAGGGGAAATCTCATCCACCCCAGGGGCAGTGCCACTGAGGAGTTTTTAACTACCTCACAGAGCATGGCACCACTGAGCTCCTGGACAGTCGAGGTGCAACATGGCAGAGTCAGATGGCCAGAAACATAATGTCCCAAAGGGACTCTAATGGATTTAGGTCATGAGAGTGGGGGCCAGTCGTAATGTACCATCCTGGATGAGTTGGACTACCTGTGCAACCTCTAGAGGAATCACCTCTACAGGGGTCCAGGTATTGCCTCCTGCCCCAGTAGTGGCACTGACCCTAGCCAAATACAAAACTAGTTTAAAAAAAACAAACAGCCAGTGCCTCCACCTGCAAAACCATTCCTTTTTGGGGGTTTGTCTCATTGTTGCCCCTCTAGTGCACCTGGTGTTAATTTAATCAACACCAAACAGCTGAAACTGATTAACACCCCCTCTGCTACTTAGCTGACCAGATCACTATTCTATTTTAACTGACTTGATGCTATATTCTGATTAAAAAGTGTTCCTTAAAAGTTTTGGATCAGTGTACTATTTATGAATGCCTTTTCCCCAAACATGAAATTTATAACACGTCTGTTTTTATATAATCTGAAGGTAAAGTGTAAAAGAAGATATATTTCTTTGCTAAGAAAATGCACATAAATAAATCAATGCGTGTAAATGTTGCTTGACAAATAATAATCACATTTTTCAACACAGTTATTTGAATGAAAAATGCAAACTTGCCAAACTATAGCCTGCAGGCTTTTCTAATTCCATTTTACCATCTTAAAGAGAATCAGCTTTCTATCAGAATCAGTAGCTTCTCTCTGAAGTCTTAGAGGAAGTTCTGGGCAAGAAGTCTTGCAACGGAGGCACAGTCCATTTCGGCACATCAATCGGTTACACAGACTTTGAACTCGGTTGTGGGTATGTTCAGCTCTTTAGTGATTTCCAAAGCTTTCAGCTGAATATCAGCTCCAGTTAGAGGCATTTCTTCATTCCATTTTTCAGACAGATACTCACACACTCTCCTGTCAAGCTCTTGAAAGCGGCCCATTTTTGGATGCTGGAAAGATTTTGCATGAATGTTTAACATTTTTAAAGCTGTCGTTTGGGATTTGCCATCTTGCCAGTTGTTTGATGACTCTAGCTCATTGATCACTGTGATCTTGATTTGGCATCAAAAATTCCCACTAGTCGCCTTTAGCACAAATTATTTTAAAAGAGCCACTGTTGTTTAATGAAAAGGGGGATGAAAAATCAATGTGATGAGATGGCCTGTCTGTCACTCCAGTAGCTGCCAAATGAATTTAGCTTGCTTTAGTTGGACACTATCCGCTGTGGTTAACATGTAAGAACATTAAAGTTTTCTCCTAAAATGTGATGCTTATTCAAATAGAATTTGAAGAAGAACACAACAATCTTAGACTCAGGAAGTGCACACAAGTCTAATGCTGATGCAGGAAAATCTTTCACTGAATCTCTAACTGAACTTTAAAATGTCCCATAAGAGAATTTTATTGATCTCAAATCCCCCCCTGACAGGATAAAGACACACAGCTGATCCTTTTTAAACTTAGTAAATCTTTAAAGTAAAATATGATCCATGCTAGACTGCGCATGTTCCAGTCTGGGTCAGGGGGGCCTTACGAGTAACTTGAAAAAGTGTGGGATTCACAGAATTGTTGCTGTTGTACTTTCCATTAGGCACCATTTACTACTCCTACAATTACACATAAGGGTGAAAAATCCTTTATTCATTTGTTTTCCTTTAATTGCAAATGGATAACAAATGCATTCAGCCTTCTCCATTAATGCATTAATCCAATCCATAGATAAACAATTTGCAACAGAATAATCAAAACACTATGATTGTACAGTAGTAACCAATTTCTTTCCCAGGCTGAATATATTAGCATACTTAAATTACCCTGATGGTAAATTCTGCATTCTAGCCCAAGTTGAAATATCAGCATAATAAAATAAAGGAACAAATTTAATTTTACCCACAGGGCAAATTGACAAGTTTTGGTTTTGTTTATGGGATTTAAAAAAGGTAAAAAAAAAAATCTAAGAGTTATCCATTTCACTAATCTCTCTGTAAGTTAACTTGAAAGGATTTAAACGCAGCGTATCACCTGCTGTTAATACAACTCCCCGATAAAGCTGACATCAAATGTCTCAGATAACATCGCTGCTTATCTCTGGAAATAAAATGACTTACAGAATTTCTTTTTTTTGGATAGTTGTGTAACTGCTGAAAGGTTAAAAAAATGCTGTAGTCAAACTGAGTAGTGGGAGTGAATTTAATGGAAGCCCATTAAACACGTGTGTACTGCAGAGGAGCTGCGCCGGAGCCGCCACACCTACCGAGCGTCTACGGTGAAAATAAAACTTCCACATGTGAAATCAAAGCAGCCGTAACTGTAATTGCGCTCATGACTCCTGTTTGTGTGTTTCTCCTCCCACTCCTGATTGGCTCGCCTGATGCAACAGCCGCATGATGGTTGGTGTAGAATTAACAAGGTTGCTATGACAACATGTAGAGCTGTGTTGGAATGGATGCATGTGTGTGTGTGTGTGTGTGTGCGCGCGTGTGTGTTTGCGTGTGTATCTGTACGTGTGAGTGTGTGCGAGGGCGTGTGTGTATACTTTGTTTGAAGTGGCAGGCCTTTTCAGCAGCTTTGATCAGGGAAATGTTTGTAGTGGGGGCAAACCTGGAGAACAAACAGGACTTCAGAGAGATTAGCGATCTGTGGAACGCACACACGTGCGCACACACATACACACACACACACATGCCGAGAAGAAGTCAGCTTTCTGAATAAAATCAGAAACACAGACAGCTCCTCCGCCGTCTCATGCGATAGAGAAGTAGCCCTAACTTCTGGCTGACTTTCCTTTCCTGTTCTTTCCCTCTCCTTCACACCCTCGTTGCTGAAGTTTTTCAAGAAACAGACCCAGAAGAAGTGATATAGAACACAATCTGTGCATGTGTGCGCTTCTTCCACCCCTGCAGGGCCAGTATAAATCAGTATTGAGGAGAAGCCAGGTGAGTGCTTTAGCAGCCAAGGTGTCATACACGGGCCCCACGCTCCTCTGTCATGCTATACTGATCAGTAGCATGTGTGCCTAACTGTATGTGTGTCTACGCATGAGAGGACGAGTCAAATCGGCAAGCCAGGAGCTGTGATTCAGACAAATACGCCGCATCGCTTGAGCTGCTCCCGACCCCAACCCAGATGGACAGCACTGTAGCTATTCTCAGAGCCACAAGCACATTACTCAGTCCCCAAGGTAGGAGGATAAGTCATCCGCTAAGGTCGCAGGAGGTGTTATGTCTCTCACTGCAAGTAGTTCAGAGTTTGAAGAATGGAGCTACAAGGCCGAAACAGCAGCTCCACAATCAGAATGATAAAACGTGGCAACGTGGTGAAGAAATCCATAAAATAATCTCCCTCTGATGGGTCTGTCTGAGGCATCACATGCCAGACAAAGATTGATACTGTGTATTTTACTAACAGTACAAACTGTGTAGAACATTTACTCAAAAAAAACCCCAAACTTTATTGTCCCCCTGGAGATGGCAGGGTTTTTCTTCTGATATGAGTTTTACAAATGTTTTACTAGAAGGGTTTAACCCTTAGATTAACAATATATATATATATATATATATATATATATATATATATATATATATATATATATATATATATATATAGAGAGAGAGAGAGAGAGAGAGAGAGAGAGAGAGAGAGCTGTATTTTATCTTGTGCAGTGTTTAAAAGTAAAAATTTTATACAAATGAAGTACATATATGGTAAAAAATCTTTTATAGTTAAACAGGTACTGAAATAGTAAGAGTCTACAGCAACGATTGTGGTTCTTTGAAGGTGTACTAAACTGTCCTTTTTGGTAAAGCTTTTGGGGGGGCTGGATCAGGTGACCTTGAGCCATCCCTTATTTATGCTTCTTTAGGCTCAGACTGCTGTGATGCACTGAGCACTTCTTCTCCATTCACCACTTTTCACTCCACGTTTTTATATACCACCGCAGCATGTCATTAAAAAATTGTCTCCTCTCTCCCTATGCCCTCTTTTTCTTTTCTCTTTCTCCTCACCCCCACAAGCAGATGGCTGCCCCTCTCTGAGCCTGGTTGTGCTGGAGGTTCCATCCTTTTAAAATGGAGTTTTTCCTTCCCACATCACAAAATATAAAGGTAACATTTCACAGTACTCATTATAAATATGTTCAAACATTTTTTGTGTAAAATAAAAAAAAATGCTGATTTGAGATGTAATGACTCAAATTTGAACCACTTTCTGGTGCTCGGGGAAAAAAATCACTGATGAGATTCATCACAGTGGTTGTCAGAATAAAACGTCTTGGCACTCTAACGAAGAGTTGCTGAGATATTTCGGTGTGATCCAAATTGATGGACTCACCGCTGTGTGACATTGCCATGGCCATCCCTTGAGTAATGCTGCTAGCAAGTTAGAAAAACAATGAAACAAACAAAAAAACAACTGTAAAGGGCATCAGTCAGTACTGGTAAACCCTTCATCTCTGAAATAGGTGAGGAAAAAAAAAAAAAAAATAAAATAAATCCACTTTGTGCAAAGAATAATGAAATAGCTACTCTAAGCCCAGTCACGGGGATGCTGTAACCAAAAAGAGTCTATTTTAATTTAAAAACGTACATAAATATTCATTGCATCTAGCATCAACATCAACAAAAATTAGTAAAACATGTGGAGTACTTTAGAGTACGCTACTTTTTCCCTGTTACTCAAGGAGGCTGAGTGAGGTCAAGAAGCAAAAGAGAGTGAGGTGGCCTAATAACACCTCGAGAAGCGGGTCCTAAAGGGAGCGGGCTGGGAAATGGTGATGCAATATTAATTGGTGATGGTGCGTGCCAGGCAGTGCAGGGTTGTCTGGGGTTTGTCTCCCAGAGGAAAGGCTGTCAGGAGCCAAGAAAGACAGGCAGGATGAGTCCCTGACCTTGTCTGTCAGCTGGTGGAGGAGAGGAGTGCTGGGAAAGGAGACCCCCAATCCCACTGACACTTAGATCAACACTCTGCCAGTCTACGGCAAGCCTGCTGGGACACACCCCAACAACCAGACAGACAGAATGACACAGTGAGCAAGACAGAGAGAATTAATGTAATCTCCCTGGTTGAATAAAACATATTTTATTGCGTTGCCCAATGATATGGCACGATCATTTGTACTTGGTAGAGATTATTGATTATTTTTTTAACAATCCATCCCCGACGCAGACAGACGGGCAAGGAAACTCAATGCACTAAATGAGAAAAAGAAAACGACCCATAAATGACAAGAGACAAGTCTGTATTTAGTTTTTACACTAATTAATAAGAAAGAAACACTTTAGGTATGTTTAAAAGTGTGGTGGGTTTAAAAGGATGAGGACAACCTGGTGGCCTAAAATTTCAGAGTTTGATGAAGAAAAAAGACCAAATAAAAACTGTGCAACATGCACATTCGGTACACAAACATTTCAGAGATAAATTCATCATGATTTTTATATCTTCCTTTCATGATGTGACAAGTGGGTCTTTAATAGCAGTGATAATGAAGCGAGTGAATAAGGCAACATGTGTCGTCTGGGGACACAAACACTGGACACATGTCAGCTTTATTTAACCCTGTCCCATCTCTATGCCTCTATTTCTCTCACACTTCCTTTCACTAGCAGGATCTCAACTACAGTAAGAACAAAACAGGACACAGGATTAAATCAAATACAAAAAAACACACACACCTTAACTTTTTTCCACTTTGCACATTAAATTTTTTGTTTTTATATCATATTTTATAATCCCCTAAATATTCGCTTGTCTGCCTTCACATGGAGATGAACTTCAGTGACATCCCATTTTTAATACACAGGGTTTATTATGATGTAGGTCCACCTGTTGCAGCTACAACAGCTTTGACTCTTCTGGGAAGGCTTTCCACAAGGTTGAGGAGTATGTTTATGGGAATTTTAACCATTCTTCCAGAAGTGCATTTGTGAGGTCAGACACTGATGTTGGACGAGAAGGCCTGGCTCTCCTTCTCTGCTCTAATTCATTCTGAAGGTGTTCTATTGGGTTGAAGCCAGGACTTTGTGCAGGCCAGTCAAGGTCTTCCATACCAAACTGGCTCATCCATGTCTTTATGGTCCTTGCTTGTTGGAACTGGAAGGGGCCATCCCCAAACTGGTCCCACAGAGTTGGGAGCATGAAATTGTCCAAAATGTCTTGGTATGCTGAAGCATTAAGAGTTCCTTTCACTGGAACCAAAGGGTCGAGCCCAACCCCTGAAAAACAACCCCTCACTGTAATAATGTTCCACCATAATGAGTTGCTGGTATTCCCAATCACTTCCGGTTTGTTATACACAGTTGAAATATTTAGTAGTGAGGAAATTTCAGGACTGGAGTTGTTGCACAGGTGGCATCCTATCGCAGTACCACACTGGAACACAGAGCTCCTGAGAGCGACCCATTCTTTCGCAAGTGTTTGCAGAAGCAGTCAGCATGCCTAGGTGCTGAGTTTTATACACCTGTGACCATGGAAGTGACTGAAATGTCTGAATTCAAAGATCTGGATGGTTAAGTGAATACTTTTGTTAATATAGTGTATGTTTAGCACAGCATTTGCCAATAGTTTGCCAGGACATAGATGACAAATAGACACTTCCATCCCATTTTCGCCTGCAATTAAATTTTGAAACAGGTTATGGTAACATCAGCTGCACAGTTCTTCAATCCAGAAGAAGAGGTTTGTTGCTGTGTGTGCCAAAGACAGAGTGAAACATCACGCTGTAATGCTATTTCCTTGAGTCTGACAAATGAGGCCCTGACTGTGCTCAGGATTTGGCAGTTTCCTATGAAAGAATGCATCAATCCAATTGGCTTTCCTGCCCTGCCTGTCACAGCCACACATTTTCCCTCCACTTGTGGCATGCACACGCTTGTGTACAGAGAAGAGACACATAAACAGGAATTACATGTCACAGCTATGCCACCTCTCACAGTTCCTATCCTGTGTTCTTCACTAGTCTTTTCTAATCCATCCCCAACACCTCACGCTGGATCCCCTCCTCTCCTTTTCCCTCTGCCCGCCTTCCCCTCCTGCTTTCCTGCTTCACCCCCCATCTGGGATCAACACCTAGCTGTGTGCAGGTGCAAGGCTGCTGGCAAACTGTCAGCTTCAGTCTCCTTTACTTAAACACACACACACACACACACACACACACACACGCACACACACATATACACACACACAGAGCTTGGCTTCCACACAGGGGCTTTCTACTCTGTGAATTGGTCTCCACACAGCGAGCTAGATTACACTTTCACTGTCGACACATAAAGAAAGAATAACAGCAAGTGTGCTAAAGGTTGGAAAACACTGGCTGGAGACACAGAGGGGAAATATCAGAGAAAAAAAGGGGGGCAATTGATTTAAATCGATTACGTTTGCCTGAAATTTTAAAAGGAGCATTTTAAAAGCTTCATACATTCATGTGCTTCATCCACACTGATATTTCCATCAGAGGTCTGTGAAGCCATGCAGTAACACAGTAGCAAAAACAGTGTATAGTATCTGTATTCTGTGATCTTTCAAAATACCACAATATTTAGCTTCCTCACCAACATTAAATTTTTTAAATAAAGTTAATGAATTAAATCAAGGCTAAAAATAACTTTTGCACCCAGATCAACAGACAGTGAAATGTAGATACCATTTAGACACATAAATTCACTGAATCAATTACAATGAATTCAACAAAGTAACAAATACAATAATTCACAAATAAAATAGTTCCCCATTTACAATAAGTTGAATATGTACAATTTTTAATTACCAGTAATTTATTTAGGAATTACCAATTAGATGCCACTTCATATTTTGACTTTACTTCTTTTCATTATACAGATGTAGTTACTAGAAACCTAAAGATAAAATGAGACAAGACTCTATAATGAGCCTATAAAATGCAACATGTTACTAAAAGTTAATTTATCATATGATATAAATAAGTGAAAATATGCAGTTCTGTCTACTGTAAACCAGCTGCAACATAAAAATCTACTTAGGCATTCATGCCTCTCTAATAATTCAAAAAGCAGCCATTTTCCAGAACAAGAGCCTTTATTTTTAATAGTTATTACCTTTGTACTCATATTAGTCAGTTCTAGTGGTGATACTCTTCTGCTTTTATCTACAGTCAATGGTATCAATTCCTTCATCCTTGAGGAACTTTCTACATACTCTTGTTACATGAGACCGGGCATTGTTGTGCACCAGAAGGAACCCAGGACCCACTGCACCAGCAAAGGGTCTTTCAGGGTGCTGTTGCCTAGCCTATAGATGTCTGTGTGTCCCTTCATGGACATGCCTCCCCCGACCATCACTAACCCACCACCAAACTCGTAATGCTGAATGATGTTACAGGCAGCAAAATATTCTCCACAACTTCTCCAGACCCTTTTGTATCTGTCATGTGTGCTCAGAGTGACCCTGCTCTGATCGGTGAAAAGCACAGGGCATCAGAGGTGGACCTGCCAGTTCTGGAAGTCTATGGCAAATTCCAATCAGGCTCCACGGTGCTGGGCAGTGAGCACAGGGCCCACTAGGATGTCGAGCCTTCAGGCCACTCCCATGAAGTCTGTTTTTGATTGTTTGGTCAGAGACATTCACATTATTCTGTAAGGCTCTGGCAGTGCTCATCCTGTTCCTTCTTGCACAAAGGAGCAGATACTATTCCTGCCGATGGGTTAAGGACCTTTCACGGCCCTTTTGACCCTGTCTCGAACTGCCTGTCTCTTGGAATCTCCTCCATGCTCTTGAGACTGTGCTGGGATTCATGGGACATCCTGGAGGAGTTGGACTACCCGTGCAACCTCTGTAGTATCCAGGTATCGCCTCATCCTACCAGGATAAGCCTGTGCCTTAAATATTGTAGTTCATTTCAGGTACCTGCAGATCTTATACAGAACAAATGACCTCACAATAAGAACGACCCTTTTCCGTAATTATGGGAACAGACTCACTAGATAGGATTTAAATTATATCAAAAGTAGTGACTCAAAATGAAACTATCAAAGAATAAAGATATTCTAATATTACTTTGTTATACTGACTTGAAAAGCAATTAGGTTTGATAAATGATTCGCTGTGCAGTACTAATATACATGCACTGATACGAGCACACTCTTGCGTAGACTGTGTGGTGACCTCCAGAGCTGTGAACATGGAGTCAGTGTCAGTTTGCACGGCCTAGGGTCATCTGACAGCTCTAAACAAGACTCTCATTAACACTAGGCCATTAAAAGCACCTGCTGGCAGGGTGCTTGTGTGTCCCCTCCGTGTGTGTGTTTGTAATTCATAGCCATGAATTTGGGGTCCGGGTTGACGGTGAACAGAAACGACAAGTGTCAGTTTGTTCTTCAGCCACATATCCCATCAGACAGCAGCACTACACAACGCACCGATGTGAGGTGTTAAAGACTGATGGAGGAGTGGAGACATTTTAGAGCAGCAGCCGTGGTTGCTTAATCCATCTGCAGGAGTTATGCAGTGTTGTTGCTAAAGCAGATACTGAGAACTTCTTCTACCTGTTCCACCACACCTATAAATAAAAGCTTCTTTGCCATTGAGGTGATAGTGCTTTTAAAGTGTGCAAGCAGCAAAGTGGGCACCTCCAGATACAGCACTTCCACAGCGGCATTAGATTTATTGTTCGGAAACAAGAAACCAAAGGGAAGCAAAACACCAAATCAAATTAATAAGGCTAAAATTTTTACTTAAAAAAAAGTTAACGTGTTGTTTTCTGACAGCTATTCTGCAACTTTTGTTTCTAATGAACATAACACATTTGTGAACAGCTGCTAATAATGCTTCTTAGACATAATAATCCACATTTATTATGAAATGGTGACAAAGTTAAGCAATTACCTTGTTATTAAAGTAAGTTCTTAATTCAGAAATAGATAGAAAATATTGTACCTTCAGTAAGGTGATAGATGTTGCTTTCTTTATACAGATTAGTTAAGGTGAGAATACCCACCTCAACCACAGCCTGTTTAATCTGCTACAATCTAGCAAACACAGAGAAAACTGTTGCTGTACCACCAGACTTCAGAGCAGTTTCTTCCCTCAAGCTACTGTCAGACTACTGAACTCATCCTCCACACTTTAGCTCTATTCTATGACTAAATTATAAATTCATCCATATGTAATTATTTTTACAAGAAGCATGAAGGGACTATGTTACACCACCAAATTTTATTCTCATCTCACTGTGATGAAAATAGAAATTAATCTTACAGTAGATACAAATGTGTTCATTTTCAGTTTAATTCTTTAGATGCTTTCTTTAGTGTTCATTGATCCTAGCTAGGCACAAATGTACACTATCCTGCCAAAAGTATTCACTCGTCTGCCTTCACATGCAGATGAACTTGACTCACATCCCATTCTTAGTCAATAGGGTTGTCGGCCCACCCTTTGCAGCTGTAACAGCTTCAACTCTTCTGGGAAGGCTTTCCACGAGGTTTAGGAGGAAATTTTTGACCATTCTTCCAGAAGTGCATTTATGAGGTCAAACACTGATGTTGGGCGAGAAGGCATGGCTCACAGTCTACGCTATAATTCATCCCCAGAGTGTTCCATCTAGTTGATAGAATGCGAATGGGGGAATGAATACTTTTAGTAATATAGTGCATGTTTGCATGAGGACAGGCAGGGTGCACAGAGTGCATTTGTGAGTGTGCTGCAGAAATGGTATAATTTATCCCACCTAATTAATTACGGTCCAACACTGAGAAGAGTTATTCTCGTCACTCAATCGGCTCCTCAGACGACAGGAGGAAAGACCCAGATAAACTCCTGGAGCCTGAAAAGACCGAAGCTTTTTTTTGAAGTCTCTGTCTCTTCTCGGGCTGATTCGCTGTGCCTGTTTAGTCGGTTTCACATTACCATTTAAATAAAGAGGCTAGCTAAATGACCACTGGTAGAACATAAAAAGAGAAAATAAATTGTTTTTCCTTCTCACTTTATTCTTTTCTCTTTCTAGCTCGAGCTCCTCATCATTTTTAATTTGTTTAGTCTGGGGGATACGGTTGATAAAAATGTGCAGAAGAATCCAAATGCAAAATGAACCATTCATCTTTGATTACAAGGCAAATCTAATCTCTTTTAATGGATAACAATGACTCACAAAGCTAAGCAGACTTGAAACGACTCAGGTACGTTAATTTCTTGAAGAGAATTGATTGTGATAATCTAAAACGACAACAAACAAGAAAATGGCATGAACAGCCAGTGCGTATAAAGTCTGCTTCAGAAAAGACCTGATGATGAAAAGGGTTAATGCCAAACGATAAAGCTGAACAGGAAGTGCAACAGTGAGAGTAAAAAGACCTCTGGGGGCCAAACCGCATCTAGTTATCTTCTAACCATTATTAACCATTAACCATAAAATCATTCTTAAAGCCACTGGTTTAAACAATATGTATAATATGTGCAGCAATTTAAGCACAATTTGTTTTAGAAATTATAATTTATTTGTAATTTTTATGCTACTCCATTGAAAAATAGTTTTTATAGTATTTGGAAATACAAAAATGCGTAAAATAAAATAAAAATCCAGCTGATCTTTCTGCATCTGTAGATGCTGACAGAAGAGCTGTTTGATCTGTAGCTTGCATGAGCGAAAACACGCTCTCGACACCCCACACCCATCATCAAGGAGGTGAGCAGATTGTATTGGACACAGATTGATTGCCCTTGAAATCCAGCAAAATTGCTTAGCTTGTAACAAGTTTTATTTACTACATTAAATTATCATTAAAATGCTATTAGCGCAATTAGTTGATTTCCATTATAAACAACACATCTATGGCGAGAGAGGCACCACAAGTGATGGGTGGGTGGGGGTGGTGGTTATAGCGGGGACGTGTGTAAGGAGGGCAGCAGGAAGCGAGAGGAGAGGAGTGAGGAAAAAAATGGAAAGAGGATATACGAGGAGAGGGGAGGTGAGTCAGGAAAGATAGAGGGGACGAGAGAGCAGTGGGAGATGAATATTAAGCAGCTGTAGTGATTAGGGTGGTGCTGCAGAGTGGCACTGTGACAGTGACATTGTCTGCCATTGGCAGCCCCTGCCATGGCGATTCACTGGAACCTGCTTCATTTGGGCCATAATTAGCTTAAATGTTCAGAGAATGAAAAATTCATCATCACTTTGAATCTTGTTAATTGGGAGAGCCATCTGCATTAATAGAGGCCATTTGGATGCTCCGTATTTAAGTATGCATGCATGTGTGTGTGTGTGTGTGTGCACATTCACAGGTATGTATGCACGTGCCTGAATGTGTGTAGGGTAGGAGAGCAGAGTTTTGCATCTGCTTACCAGAGGGACTGATGGACTCCAAACTTTACCAGTTTTTATCGTTGAAGCTGCAAAATAAGCTCCTTAAAAACGATAAGGACCTCCGAACATTGCTGGCAGCAAAGATGAATTTAATAGTCAGGACCAACCAGCGTATCTTATCATACTGATAATGTATGAACACCCAGATAGGTGACGGTATGGGTGGTACTTCATCAATGCGTGCCAAGACCAAAGGCAGTATTACCAAGTACCTACTTGATGTCTGTCACTCCTGCAGCTACTTTTGAGATAAACAAAGCAGCAGAGGTGAGAATCTAAAAAGAAATAATGCAATGCATGGCGTAAATACATGCTACATGGATAAAACAGCTAAATTACTTAGAACGAAAAACACACAAACAACTCCTTTACCTACAGTCAGAGCAACAGCTCGAATGAGAATCAATTAGGAAAGCATAAGCTCAACTCCTCTGTTACTTTTTAATTGTTTCCAGTAATGAGAAAAACCTTCCATGCCTTTGGGGACAATATATTGCAGGATAAGCTTGTTTGGTGCAAATGGAATCAAAGTCAATATATTGCATCAGTCAGTGATGGACAAAATTAATATTTGCAATCATGAAAGAGAGCCTGATCAACAATTTGGTGAATGTTTTGCGTCTAGTGTGACTGCTGTTTGTGTACTCTTTTTACTCATGGCCTGGTGACGTGTTGTAACAAGGACCAGGATGTATTTCTTCTGTCAAAGCAGGAAAGATTTACAGCAGCATAGGTGACGGTCAGTTACTGTTGCAAGCAGTGTGAAATTAAGACTAATGTCCATTTATTTTCTTGTGCTGAGGCTGAATCCAAACCACCGTGACAGCAAACAACAGGAAGCCAGCGTGGAGAGACTTAAAATCCTATAATCAAGTCCTGAGCGTTGGGTTTAGACTTTTAGTTGGTGGCCAGTGTGCCATTAAATTTCGTTCAGTCTGGGTGAATGTGCTTTGTGGAGTGTGTTTCATATTCAGTAATAAAACATGCCACTATCTGTCCTTCCTCTAAACCCAGTGCGAACGTGTTTATGATCGTGGAAACAAACCTTGTTACTCTGAGGTAACATATGCACACAGTGCACCCTCTCTGAACTTCCCCTTCCATGAGGCAAATGCGGTTATATTTCCCCATTCAAAACACTAACAATGTCATAAAGAGAATGCATTACTGCCACCTATTATGCAGCGCTGCTGTGTGCACCATGTCTGCATTAAATGCAAAAGGTGAACACGATGAATCAGACAATGTTCCAAGAAGCTCCATAAAAGCACTGAAATGACCATATTCATTAGACTGTGTGTGTGACATAAATACAATATGTCTCCCTCTATGCTGCAGTGTGCGAGGAGGACACGGTGTTTATGCGACAGAGAGCCAGGCTGCAGAGCCCAGCCCAGTCTGGACCAACTCAGCCCAGCCCAGCTCGACCCAGCCGGCACTAATCCATCATCACCACCACTGAATCATCATGCTGCCAATAAAGAAAGGCA